>PVKH010000022.1:0-30898 GCA_004027955.1 Chaetophractus vellerosus | reverse complement strand
TATGACAGTGGTTGAAAGGGCTAGAAGAAAAGTTTAAAAATGTAACATGGGCCTGTATAACATAGTGAAACCTCATGTGAAATATGAATATGGGTAATATTGCATATATAAGATGGTTTTTACAAAATACAAATGAACTAGAGAGACAGAAACAAAATAGCAGCTATGTGTGGAAGGGGAAGCATAGGGAGATTGAGAGGATGAGGTTTTTTTTGTCTGTCTGTCTTTCATTATTATTATTGGAATAATGAAAATCCTCTAATAAAGATATTTTTAAAAGATTTATTTATTTCTCCTCATCCCCTCGTTGTTTGCACTTGTTGTGTCTGTTCATCTTCCTTGTTTCTTTAGGAGGCACCAGGAACTGAACCTGGGACCTCCAATGTGAGAAGGAGGTGCCTAATTGCTTGAGCCACCTCTGTTCCATGCTTTTTTTTGGTCTCATTTTTTCTTCTTGTGTCTCTTGTTGTGTCATCTTGTTGTGTCAGCTTCCTGCACCTGCCCGTCGCGTCAGCTCTGTCTTGCTTGTATTCTTTAGGAGGCACCAGGAACCTCTGTTCCCTGCTTTGTTGCGTCTCTCATTATATTTTTTTCTTCTTGTGTCTCTTGTTACATCATCTTGTTGTGTCAGTTTCCTGCGCCTGCCTGTCACACCTGTCACGCCAGCTCGCTGTCTTCTTTAGGAAGCACTGGGAACTGAATCAGGGACCTCCCAAGTGTTCAGCGGGAGCCCAATTGCTTGAGCCACGTCTGCTTCCTTCTAACAATGATTGAAGTGATGAATGCACAACTATGTGATCATGCCAAATACCAAATACCACTCATTGCACACTTTAGATGGATTGCATGCTTTATTAATATGAATCAATAAAATTGATTTTAAAAAAAATAAACAAAGGCAATCTGGCCAAACTGGAAAAGAACAAGTTAAAACCATCTCTAGCTGCAGATTGATATGATCCTATATATAGGAAGTCCTAAAGAATCCACCAAAAAGCTATTAAATTCAGCAAAGTTGCAAGGAACAAGACAACATTAAAAAAACAGTTATTTTGGGATTGTGTCTATGCACAGTCCAAAAGGAAATCAGGAAAACAATTCCATTTACAATAGCATCAAAATAATAAAATGTCTGTACACTGAAAACTACAAAACATCGTTGAAAGAAAGAAAGATATAAATAAATGGAAAGACATCCTGGGGGGAAAAAAGAAAAGACAAGACACAGATTGGGAGAAAATAGTCCTAGGACGCATCTGATAAAGGACTTGTATCTGAACAAATAAATAACTCTTAGAACTCAATAAGGAAACACAAAATTTAAAAATGGGGTGAATATCTGAACAGATTCTTCACACATACAGACCATATATATATATATATATATATGAAAACATGCTCAACATTATTAGTCAGCAGGGGAAAGCAAATTATAATCACTATGGGATACTGCTCCACACCCACTAAAATGGCTAAAATTAAAAAGATTGACAATACTAAGTGCTAGTGAGCACACTGAGCAATTGGACTCTAAATGCTGATGGAAATGTAAACCGGTACAGGCACTTTACAAACCTCTTTGGCGGTTTCTTGTAAAGTTAAACATACACTTACCATATAACCCAGCAATTATTCTAGATATATCCAGCAAATATCTTATTTACCAAGAGGAATAAAAACACATGTCCACACAGACTTGTACACAAATATTCATAATATTCAGCTTTATTCATAACAGCCAAAAACTGTCAACCCAAATTCCCAACAGGCGAATACATAAAAAAATTGTGGTATATTCCTCCATAAAATGGAACACAATACAGCAACAAAAAGGAATACTGATACACACAGCAACATGGCTGAATCACCAAAATATGCTGAGTTGTAAGAGGATGTTACTGTATGATTCCATTTACATGGAGCTCTAGGAAAGATAAAAATCTCTATAACCATAGAAAACAGAACAGTTGTGGTTGCCTGGGGTCAGAGATGTGGTTTGTGATGACTAGGAAAGAATGCAAGGAAAACTTTCAGTGATGGAAATATTCCACATCTTGATCATTGTGGTGTTTACTTGGGAATATGTATTTGTGAAAACTCACTACATTGTACATTTAAAATATGTGCATGGTATTATTTGTAAATTATACCTTAGAATTTTAATTGTATTTCCATATACTAGTAACATTTTAAAAATTCCATTTTAATAGCATCAAACATAAAATACTTAGAGATAAATTGAATAAAACATTTGTAAGACTTGTAGACTAAAAACTTGAGTTACTCCAATTCTGTCATTCTATGTGGCCACTTGGAATTTTTGTGCTTCAATTTTAAAAGTGTGGACTGGAAAGTTTAATATTTTTGTTTGGTAAATGCAAAGTTTAGTTTCTGCAAAAAAGTATTTTACTTAATTTTAATGTCTTTAAAAATGGTATTTCTTTTTTAAATTGTTAGTTATTTTAAAACTAAAGAACAAATTGGAGCGGATGTGGCTCAAGCGGTTGAGCACCTGCTTCCCACATGGGAGGTCCTGGGTTCAGTTTCCAGTGTCTCCTAAAACAAAAACAAAAACAAAAAAAAACAAGCAAAACAAACAAAAAAAACAATTCGGGGGGCCAATGTGTCTCGGTGGTCGAGTGCCCGCTTTCCACATGAGGTCCCAGATTCAATCCCCAGCCCCTGGTACCTCAAAAACAAAAACAAAACAAAACAAACACAACAACAAAAAAACAACCCCTCTCCCCCACAAAACAACAAAAAAACTAAAGAATAAAGGAAATTATAACTGAAAATAACTTTGTAATACAGAAGAAGGTGTGTTAAGAAATCATCAGCTTTGTGGTGTAAAATACCCTTTACTATGCCACTAGTAGTATCTCCCATAGACTGTTCTGAGGATGAAATTATTTGAAGTGAGGTTCTTATAATTATGTGCCTGCATTTGAATTTTGGTTCCACCACTCACTATCTTTATGTTCTTAAGTCTTTCTTAGCTTCCACATCTGTAAAACAGGAATAATGATAGCAACCCACACCTAAATCAGATGGTTGTGGGAATGAGTTACTACACAATGCCTAGCACTTAGTAAGTACATAGTATTACTTTCTATGATAATCATGCTTATAATAAATGCTGCATAGTAAGCCCTGAAATGTTAGCTACCTAACTGCATAGATTTACTTCCCTTTAGTTTTCATCTGATTGGTTAAAATTTTTAGAAATGACTGTCTTAAAATTTTTATTATAAGACCCAGCAGAAACCATAAAGTTCACAAATCTATGGATAAAGGTTAATTGATATGCCCCTGGTAGTCGGATCAGAACCAGAATCCAGACTAATTCTTGATCTTGTCTCAACCTTGGTACCAGTCTATAACCCTCATAAACCCTTTTCAAATGTGACTCTCCAGGTAAGAGAATGAAAACAAAGTACTGCTTCTCTAAATAATACATAATAGTAGTAATATTTCACAGCTCTACATGTACAGTCCTGAAAGCTCTGGACATAAGAAACTAAAGCTCACACCAAAGATCCCCTCTACCTACCCTGGGCAGTTCCAACTAGATAAAGGAATTAATCCTAAATTAAACAGAAAATTACATTTATCAGAGCATCTCAGCCGACTACAAAAACATGGGGTTCCTAAACTAAAATGACATGTGTTGGTGCAGGGATGAGGAAAACTCTACTACCCATAAAATTACATTACTTTAGTGAGCATTTGCTCTAACCTACTCTGAGCTATATCTCTTCTACAACGATTCTCAACCCTGGCTGCACACTTGAATCCTCTGGGGGAAAATTTTTTGGGAAAAAAATGCCTGAGTCCCTTCCATGAATTTTGGTGGGTAGGAACCAGGTTTAAGAACTACTGCTCTATGTTACCCAGTTAGACCTCAGATTTTCACCAGTCAACACCTGCCCCAGTTCAATTCTCTATTTATCCGGGAAACTTTACAAATGAAATTTTCTCTTTTGTCTTAAAATCAGTGAGCAAAATATGACCTAGCTATAACAAGAGAAATAATAGCATTTATTCAGTATTCACATTTTCTCTTTAAATCCTTACAACAGCCTGTCAGGTAAGCCAAGCCATCTTAGTATCCTGGACAGATAAATTGCCCATAATTGTACACATCTGGTAAATGGCACTAATAGTTTTGAACTCCTATTCCTCCACATTCCTTTAGACTATACAACCAGCAAATTTTCCCAGATGTGAGGGCCTTCCCCATAATACAGTCTCACCTAAGTTTGGAGTGCTATTAGAGTAGTTCAAATGTAGTCATAGGTAGACAAGGTAAAGGAGACCCTGTGAGGCTGCCTTTCCAGAGGTCAGAGCTGGGAACAAGAGGCACCAAGGGTGGCGGGTGCCTTGGGGGAATAGAGTAAAAGTCAATAAAGCTAATAGGTGATAATTTTAGGAAGATTAAGGTACTATAGAAGGGCTATCTTATTAGCATTCTTTAATCATATCCTTGAGGGAAGCATATCTTGTCATTGTATCTGAAGTATTCCCTCCCCTCCTTCTCCTAAATGTCTGTCACAGTATGAGGAGTAAATTAATGAATATATTTAATATATTTTGGTGGGTATCACAGGAAACTTATTATAAAGAAAACTCTTTGCCCAAATGACTCATTATTGCTTGAGCTTTTCATGGGCTCATTCTAATAAACCAGTGAAAGTTTAACTAACTATAGGTTTGGTGAGCTTGGAGCTGGGACAAAGATGACTTCATGGGTAATATTCACCATGCCTGAGGTAGGCGTCTCCCCTGAGGGATATGTCTGCAGCATGAACCCCAGGCTCAGGTCTGATGGTCTTGGCAGCCTGTCCCTAAACAATACTATTTCTTATTGGTGGTTGCACCAGGAAGTGGCTTGGGAGAGGCTTTTGGCCCTTCTCAAGCCCCACCTTAATTTTCATCAGGTGCCCTCTGCCCTATCAATTATCCCAGTGTGCTTGTTACACAAATGAAATTTGGAGACAAAGCCCAGAAACCCCATTCCAATCAGACTGCTGCCCCTAAGCCTTGCCATTGAAATTCTAAACCTTCTACATGATTATTCATTCAACAAATATTTATTGAGTGGCTACTAAGTAGCAGGTGCTGGGGAAACAGCAGCGATCAAAACAGACAAAACCCCCTGGTTTCCTGGAGTTTGCATTAGAGAAGAGACAGATGGTAAATATGTCGATCGGAAGGGTACAGGGGGAGTGGGATGCTGGAGGTGGAGGTAAGGGCATTGGTTTTAAATATCAGGGAAGGCCTCATTGAAGAAAATTATTTTTAGCAAAGAGCTGAAGAAGTGAAGAATTGAGAGGTGGAACAGCACCCCAGATAAAGGAATAAGGGCAAAAGCCTTGAGATGGTATAGTGTTCAAAAAATAAGAGGCCAGTACAATGGAAACAAAGTAAGCAAAGAATAGTAAGAAATGAGATAGAAGTAAAAGCCTCTCCTATCTTTGGATTTAAGGAAGATGGAGAGAGAATTTAGAACAGATGAATGAGTCTTCACAGAGAAACAATATGAGGTTTAGCTGGGTAGATACAAGGAAATTTGGTACAGGTAAAGAGAAATTGTATGAGACCTTTCCCCAACAGTGGTTGGAATGATTAAGTTATAACAGAGAAAAAGGAAAGGGAAGCTTACCTTGGACTTCAGAAACCAGTTTTTCTCGGGTAAAGATAAGCATTTTAAGGTATGTAGAAAAGAGATTTTTATCTATGGCAGCCTAATTGACTTAAAGATAGTGACTAAATATTTGAGTGCATTAGCTAGTTCTGTGGAGTGTTTTAACATGTTAAATTTGAGGTGCTTGAGTTTGAGGGTGTTGAGCACGAGAGACTCATGCTTCAGCTAAGGAGTTGGATGAGGTTTTTTATGAAGAATGGAAAAGTAATTTGACATTCTTTTTTTGAGAAGTATCTAAATGTTCGGACTGAGATTAGTAGCAATCTAGCAAAAGGCGGAGGATTAATTTCTCTTTACTTCATGTATTTAAAGGGCTTGGAAGCTTCTTTCTATGTAATTTCTAAGCTTTTCTTTTTTACAACTTTTTTTTTTTTTGGGGGGCATATTTAGTTTCTGACCAGAATCTTGCCAGATCTCTGCTGAACCTTGAGGGCTACACTCAACCTCAATGCTAAAATCTCAGAAAGTGGTTCAGTTACATTTTCTGAACTTGTAAAAGCTATACCACGGCAACCTAAGGCACCTAAGTACACTAAGTGTACTGTTGTAATTTTTGGTGTAAGTGCAGGGAGATTGGAACAAATCAAAGATCTACTTTTTAAAGAGCAGGTTATTTCTCAGATCCCCATTTGAAAAATGGTTAGGAAAATAATTTACCTAAGCATTGGAGGATTCTTCTGAGAATTAGATAAGCAAATGCGCTTAAAATGCTTAGCACTTTGCCCAGGACACAGAAAGCGCTTACGCAAATGTTAACAATTGTCGGATAATCCCTTGTGTTCAGTATAGTCTCACTCTAAAACTGAAGAAGGCAAGAAGTGACATAATGGCCCAAAGTCATAAACAGGCAGAACTAAAGCTTCCCTCCCACCTCTAACCTCCCCTCCTCTCACATTTGTAGGGCTGGAAAGGACAGCACAGACCATGAAATCCAGTGCAGTTTTAAAAATGCCAGTTGTCCCAAAGGCCCAAGGGCAAGATACCCCGTATGCTCGCAGCACTTGGAAGTCTTGAGCCCTCGCATGAGCATACCTACCCCAGGGACAAACATTTGCAAGAACTTCTATAACAGTTCCTTCTCATATCATAGGGGTGCCCCATCTTTCCACTTCCCATGAGCAGACTAGCTGCTGAATTTACCAAGAACCTAGACCGTTTGAATTATTCATCACTGATTTAGATGAAGGGATATGAGAAGTTTTCATGAAAGAGATAGTGTTTAAAATTATCCTCAAAAGACTTTCCTAGAAAAGAGGCCTTCAAAAAAAGCCATAAGATCAGTGGTTGGTTAAGTCTCCAACACATCATAAGAGTGTGCTGTGGCAGCTACTGAAGTGAAGAGTCAAAGTTAAGACTTATTTTCTTCGAAGAAAAACAGAAAGACTACCTTTAGAGCGCTAAACTTAGTCAACTAATTTGAGATTAACTCTAGAATGGGCTGCAGGGCTAGAACCTAAAAAGCTGCAAACAGAAAGACACATACACTTCCAGGTGTGGATTTTTATTTTCACAAAGAGACAACAATGCCTTCCCACATACATGTATTTACAAAACCCAACTGATTCACCAATCTAGAACCTGGGTTTTTTTCCATTTCTCAACATAGTTGGGAACATGGAAAATATTAGTACCCACACAATTCCCAGAGATGGAATTTATCCATCCAACAGTGCAGATTACCTAAAAGTGCACTTACCTGCACAACTCAATCTAAGGACCTCAGTGAGACAAACCTCATAGCCAAGGTTTCATTACTCTATTTGGTTCCATACCATGCAAACCTGAATAAGTGTGCTGCTACTAAACTGAAAATCAGTTCTCATTTTACAATTAAAAAGGTTCTCAACACTTTAGCAACTATACAGAATATGAAGGTTTATTTCAAAAAAGAGTACATTTTGTTTTTTAACCAGGATACACAGATGCACTTAATGTAACAGTACCTTCTGCAAAAATAGGTTACATAATACTCAGAAATGCAAGGAACAATCTTATTCTCTAAAAATTAGATAGCAGACTTTTTAAGCATAGACAGCCTTCAAAACGGAGGCTGAAAATGCTTGGTGACAAGAAGTAACTATAGAGCCTGATACCACAGAACTAATGCTGCAAATTAAACCACTACTACACAGCTGCAAACTACTCTTTATATTCGCACAGCGTTATTAAACAAAATGGTTTCAATTCCAATCTTTTCAAATGTGTCTCGGTGCTGCAAGAAAAAAAGTTGAATGATACACAAAACTATTAAAAGTTACAACAGAACTATTTAAACATCTTCTCCAAAATTGAGAAAAGCAATCATGTTAAATTTTAAAAAAGAAAAAAAGAAAAGTCTGACAGAACTCTCAAGCAAGTTAGAGAGGTCCTCTTCATAAGTAGTCAAGTAAAAGTTTACAGGAGATCTCAATAAATTATCTTGAAACCATGGCAGAGAGCTCATTTTCAGAATCGTCGTGGAGGTCCACCCTTAAATGGCTTAAATCCGGAGCCACTTCCTCTTGGCATGGAATTGCCACCGATTTGTACAATTCTATTAATTGGGGATGCATTACTGAAAAAGATTTTTTTTAAAGTGTCAGAGAACAAAAGAACTAATAATTATAGCAAATACCTATATAGTGCTTACCATTTACACTGTTCTTTGTACTTTACCTATATGGAATCATTCTTTTCAATAGTCCTGTGAGGTAAGTTTATCATCATTAACCCCACTATACTGAAGGAGAAACTGAAATCTGGAGATTAAGCAACTTATTCAAGGTCACAGAGCAAATAAATGGTGGAATCTGGCTTAGGTAGTTTGGCTCCAGAGCCCCTTCCTCTTAATAAGTCATTTAATGGTGTGCACACAAATGGACTAGAACAGTGATTCTCCAAGTGGGATCCCCAGATCAGCAGCATCATCACCAGGGAGCTTGAGAGAAATGAAAATTCTTAGTTCCCACACGTCAGACCCACTGAAACAAACTCTGAGGGTGAGGCCCCTAGCAGTTGTGTGCTTTAACAAGGTTTCCAGGTAATTCTGATGTGCATTACATTAATGTTTGAGAACATGA
Organism: Chaetophractus vellerosus; assembly: GCA_004027955.1. Classification (NCBI taxonomy): domain Eukaryota; kingdom Metazoa; phylum Chordata; class Mammalia; order Cingulata; family Chlamyphoridae; genus Chaetophractus; species Chaetophractus vellerosus. Next base: position 22,135 of record PVKH010000022.1, on the reverse strand, counting down.
ACTAGAGGAGGTCATTTAAAACTTATTTCTTGGAATCTTTAAGTACAATAAAACATAGTAGGTACTAGGTACTAATGAGTGATACAGAAAAAACAGATCCACCCAATACAAACCCATAGTGAAATGGTTTATGTAGAATAAAACCAGATTAAAGAGAAGTTTGTATGCCAGGTTGAAAATATGGATTAGATCTTGTGAACTAAAGAAGCTGCTTGCAGTTTTGGAGAAAGTAAATGGTATGATAAAATGAGTGTTCCAAGAGTTAAATTTAGAAATAGTGTGAATAATGGAATAAGAAAAAAGACTGATTTGGGAAGACTAGACAGAAGATGAAATAGGAAAGAAGGAACATCTACTAGAAACATGTTTATAACACAAGACCACACTCAGAAATTTATGCTAATAATGAAGAAAGAAGATGATAAAGATGAGGCCCAGGTTTTTCCAGACTGGGCGAGAGAGAATAATGGTAGCACTGACAAATATTTTAAAAAACTGGAACAAAAGGGACATGAAGGTTTAAAACAAGAGAGGAATAAGTCTGTCTGTGATCTTGACTTTACGGTGCCAGGAAGGTATTTAACATGGACAATACAGAGCAAAAAACAAAAATAAGTAGTGCCTAAAGTTCAACCATTTGAAGGAGCTAGCGAAAGAAATAAAAAAGGTAGAAGGAATATTAATTAGTGTGCCTTAATAAACAGAAGAGTGTTTCAAAAAGATGAACAGCCACAGTGTGAAATGCTGCTTTAAGCACTAAGGAGCCGGAGAACTAAGGAAATAAGGAATCTACATTTATTAAGAAAAAAGTCAGCTATGACCTTTAAAAATCAAAGACAGTTATGAGTGACAAGGCTGTGTATGCCCAAGTATAATAAATACCCCCTTAAGTTTGATGGTAGAAATGACTAGTAAAATAGCAGTAACTTGTGTCACTGAGCCAAGCCAGTATCTACAAGGGGATGGCAAAGAAAGGGCAAAGAGGAGAAGTTGAAGTCTTGCTGGCGGAAAGACCACAATGCATGTTGGTGTGCAGAGAAAACAAAGCTCACCAAGAAGACAATTACCTGTTAGCACATTAACAGGCTTTGGGTTAAATGTCCAAAAGTTTTGCTAGTTATTTGAAAAGGGAGAAAACAGAACATTCTTTCAGATTCTTCTTTTCTAGGAATTTTAGGAATGATGAGTAGCAAACAAGATGGTTCCAACATGAGGTTAATAATGTTCATTATCTACTAGATTCTGACACACAAAAATACCCATATCTAGATTTACATGCCAGAATGCCAATCAATTAACTCACAATGAGTAATACAAACTAACAAAGTAACATTAGCTGGCCTGCATATTATCTCCTGGAGATTTAGAGCTAATATAGGGAAATGTTTGGGCAGACCTTGGGTTGTTGTTGCTAGTTACAATTCAATTCCTCAGAAACTAAAAGTTCACAGAAACTTTTCAGGAAAGGATAAAGGTTTGGTCAAATGCTGGCACCATGAGGGATTGCAATGAAATGTCAAATGACTGGCTACTTACCTTGCATGTTGGGTTATCATGCCTGTTCCTGCCCGACCATCACCCATTCGCCTTGCATCATGATATCCAGGCCCTTGAGAAGGTGGGTGCCACTCTTTCCTTGGTCCACTTGTGTCCCGTCCATGGCGTTCAACCACATGTCGTTCTTCAGGATAGTGCTAAAGAATGACATATTAAAAGAAAAGTCATGACAGTCTCAGTCTCATGCCAATTTATTTTTGTTGATGTGCTTTTAATATCAGAACCAAATAAATAATGATGCCTAAATAAAAAGATGAGCCTTAACAGAGTTTCCTATTTGGAATGATGCAACTGTTTTGGTAATGGATGGTGGAGATGGGAGCACAACATTGTGAATACAATTAAGAAAATTGAAATATATATCTGAATATGATTAAAAGGAGAAATGTTAGATTGTATATATGGTAACAGAAAAAAAAATTTTTTTTAATCCATGGAAAAAAACAGCAAACCCTAAGTTAAACTATGGACTTTAATTAATAGTATGATTATAAAATTTGCTACCATCAACTGTAACAAATGTTCCACACCAATGCAATGTGTTGGTGGTGGGGTGGTATATGGGAATCTGTATTTTATGCATGATTGTTCTGTAAACCCATAACTTCTCTAATAAAGGGGGAGAGAAAGAGAGAGAGAGAGAGAAGAATGAACAATGCAACAGCATATGAAAAGGGTTTCCATCTATTTTGTAGGAAAAAGCTACTCAAGCTTTAGGGTCGGGTATGGGGGAAATGATTGAGCACTGTAATTCCTATTTCTATAACCTTCTAGCACTCATGTACTTTTTCTGACCCTTGAGTATTTCAGATGCCTGGATCTATATGTAGGTATGGAAGCACAGTCAGAAGTCAAAATCTTAAGACAAATCAAGGTGAGGTATGCAATCAACCTCTTAGGACAACTAGCAAACAGCACATAGAAACAATTGCTGTCAACTTATTTACACAATACTAGATAGTGCTATGGCTCGTAAAGGGGCTACATCCATAACTATGAAAAATAGGGTAGTCAACATACAGAAACAAAAACCCATAACATACAGGAAAAAAAAAAAAAAAACCCATAGAACTAAGGACCTGAAGAAAGAAGAGTCAAAAATTGTGATGCTTAGCCTACAGAAAATAAAGCTGAAATTGCCCTACAGAGAAGATTAGATATAATACTGGCAGAATAAAGACTAACATTATGAAAGCAACTACAATTTTCAAAGGAGGACACAGGATCTCCTTTTCAGGAAACCTTTTCTAAATGGTATCTGAACGCAAGGGGCTAGTTTGAGACTTCCTGGCGTTTTACTCTGAAAAATCTTAAAAGTTCTGTTCAAGGTAAACAGCTCAAAGAACTGATCTTCTGAACATTTCTACTTAAACACTAAAACTTATAATGTCATCAGGTCCAAATGTTTCCTAAATGCTCGGAATGAAATGGAGGGTGGGAGAAGAGATACACACACCAACTTCAGGATTTTTTTTTGCGTGTATTTAGAATGCTTTTAAATTAGGCAAAAGGTTTTTGCTTATTTGAGTTGCTAAGAGATGTGAGTACTTTCCTGGGTCTCAGGTTCTCTGACTTACAAAATATTCAAGTCAATGACGTGTCACAAGAGTAAAAAAGCAATTAAAATATATGAAATATTCCACTCATCTACCTTCAGAAATAAGAGAACAAACAAGACGAAAGTACTATTTCAGTTCTACACTTTAAACTAGTTAATGAAGTAGGAGAAAAAAAAGAGATTGTTTAAAAAAAAAAAGGAGAAACACAAAAATGGATCAAAGATGTTCCATCCAGTTTGAAATCCTCAATTGAAAAAAAAATTGAAAATAACAGCTCTCAAATTTCAGCATGAAGTTGACTAAAAAGGGAACAAGTCTTTCAGGGCCAGTATCCTACTTCTTTGGACTATTGATGCTCAACTACTAAGAGTAAAATATGAGAAATACTAAGATCTTTCATAAAGAAACTAGCCTCCTAGTCATTCTTATCTAACTAAATTAGACCATATAAAAATGATACTATATATATAAAGAGCATTTGCAATTTGTTTAAATTTATTTCTAAAGAGTTGACAATAAACACTCCTAAGCACTTACCTGTGCTCCACTTCCTCGGTCTGTGATGACTCCTCTGTCTCCCTCTCTGTTACCATAGCCTGTGGCATTGCTGCGATTCCCGGGGGGGGCACCTCTCACACTGTGTCCTGACACTTCTCTCCCAGATCGTTCTGGCCTTTCAACTCTTGTTAAACAAAACATAAAAACATATGTGATCAAATTTTTTTTACATTTGTTCTAAACCTAAATTCATTATATACCACTAGCTAGGCACTGAAAACTACACAAATACCTTGTTTCACGTTTGTCGGTGGCCATGCCTCCTTCACTTTTCCAGGTGGTTGGTCTAGTTGGATTGGGTCCTCCTTCTCGAGGATGTCTAGGGTGGGCAATATCAGGCCTGTCATGAATGATCACGGTTCTCCTCTCATCTCGTTCTCCACGTACTTCTCGCCTGTCTGTTTCTCTAAGTTCGTTTCTTGGTGGTGGAGGCTCATTTCTTCTGGAATCACTGAAATTTTTGGGATACCTCTCAAAGCCTGTATCCTCTCTTCTTGCAGTAGGCCGTGCTTTTTTCCCTTCACTTTGACCAACAAAGCGTTCCCGCCTATTGATTTGGCAAAACAAAGAACACAGGTCCTAAAGAAGTACTTTTTTGGCTTTATTCTTCTTAATTTTATTTGCATAACCTACAATGATAATGCCTTCTTTACAAATTAACTGAAAGCAAATCCACTACAAAAGCTACAACCATTGACTATAATATCTTTATTATTATAAGATTCTTTTAAATTGGGCTAAATGTTGAACATGAAGGTTAAGACTGGTTTTTCCCCCATCCAGGAGGAATTACATCAAGCAAGTCATTAACAACCTAAGGATGCTGAGGCACATCCGAATCTAACAGTATCCACCCAAAGCATTTTGTCACTATTCCAGCTCAGTTTTAAAGACAAGATAAAGTCAACCTACTTGACCCTGTTATGGGGGCCTATTTAGCTCATTTCATATACTGAATCACATTCCCATTAACAAAAACAAAGATACAGATTTCCTCCAAACATTTAGTCTGACCAAATTCTTAAGGTTTTAAAACATACCCAAATTATCACTAGCAAGACTCATAAAACAAATACAACAATTTTCAACATATCTATCTACCTTTCAAAAGATGAAGACTGCACTGCTGAACTCTCAGGAAACCTGCTCCTCTCTCGGTGATCAAAGTCATTAAATCTGTTCTGTTGGCGAGAGTAGTCAGATCCATGGCTGAATCGTGCATCTGTATCTAGAGATAACTTTTTATTCTCGTTCCAGTAAGGGTCATCTCGCCTTGAAGAGAAATATATGCTCATTTATATAAATGGGTTTTACAATAAACAACATTTACTTGGAGTCATACATACCACATGTTACAAACTGTGGAGACATGAACCATTCAGTTAAGGGTACAAGCTAGCAAAGAATTGCTAAATAACAAATTCAGATAGTGTTAGAGCAATTTAACAGAAGAGAAGAACGAAAGCAAACACACAACAGATCTATATATACATCGGTCTTCCCAAGTTTATGACTTCCATTTTGTACCATCTGCACTAACCCACAAGAACTTTGAAAATGGGTCTGAGTCTTTAATTTTTTTTTAGGTGGTACTGGGGATTGAACCCAGCAGCTTGCACATGGGAAGCACGCACCCAACCACTGAGCTACAACCACTCCTCTGGGTCTGAGTTTAAAGACCATTACTGAAGCCTACTATGACTATGTATTTTCGGTCATAATGGAAAAAAACACATGGCATTAGGAAGAAAAAGAAGAAAGAAGAGCAGATTCTCCCTATTTGAGTGTCTTAAAATTCCCTGGGTCCACTCCAGTACTGCAATTCTTCCCAATCCTATTTCTCATGACCTTTATTTCTCAGTGATAGGAGCCCATACTTTCTAATTGTCTAAGTAGTCTTAACTTAAAGGAAATAAGATAGAAAGTGTAACCCTTAAAGTAAGAAAGCAAGCAAATACCTATGATCTACATCACGTGGGCGCTTCAAAGAATTTCTTTTTTCTTGTTCATAACGAAGCTGCTGCTGTTGCCGCCTGAGTTCTTCTCGTTCTCGAGCTATACGTTCAGCTTCCTTACGACGTTCCTTCAGACAACACAGAAGGAAGAACCAACCAATACACAATGAAAACAAGGTAAGTATATATGCAGCCTTGTTTTCATCCTGTCATTAAGAAGCCACAATAGCAAGCCCCAGGCAAACTACAAACCTGAGACAAATAAATAAATAAATTTGCATTTCATAATTTAGGCTACCACTATTGTTCTTCAACACTAAAAATAACAGGGACTGGGTAGTGAAAGTTGGTAAGTATTTGGGAAGGTCATATTTAGTTTAATCAATCGACTAAAACATACATGCCCAAAGGGAATTAGAACTAAGAGTTCTTAATATGTATAGAGACTAAGTGCCTGAAAACTCTGGATTGCAATTCTGCAAAGAGAGGCATTATTTCCTTCTGGCCTTGGGAAATTATTCCCACTATAATACAAAGAAAAACAGTTCCGTATTTTTTTCCCCTAATATTGGGATAGTGACAGAGCCTGGATTACAACTACTCTGGACTCAGAGTCCTATGCTCAGACTATTAGGCTGCCATGATATCGCAGAGCTAGAGTTATTATCTACCAGCTGGAACAAAGTCACTGCTAAATGTATTTTTATCTAGCACCTAATTATTATCTTTCAGGGACACTTAATAAGTGCTTGTTAGCTGAACTCATTCTATCAAAGCAAATTTAGGGCAAATATCACAGAGTTTGAAAAAGGTAAGTTATTTAAGATGAAAAGATTTTCTGACTGCACCTGTTCAATACGAATGCGTTCCCTTTCCAAGCGTTCGCGTTCCATTCTCTCTCTCTCTAGTTTTTGCCTTTCAATTTCTAGGCGCTCTCTCTCTCTCTGTAAGCGTTCCCGTTCTTCCCGTTCACGAATTATTCTAATGCGTTCTCGCTCTCGACGCTCTCTTTCTGCAATCTCTCTTCGTCTAACAAAAATCAGTATTTAGAAATACTTAAATTATGCTAGCACTGTGTGAAAGAGAATAGCTTTTGAATTTGAATTTTTCTTTGAGGTTGGCAATTTTAAACTTCAACTCAATCTAAGTAGTTTTAATGTAATTGGAAAGAGAATTCAAAATAAAACTTTAAACAGATTCCAATACTGCCATTTATTTGTAAGACTGATAAACTCAATTTTAGAGTTGTTGCCTCTTATATAATTTGTCTAAATAATAATCCCACAATAATAGTCCATTAAATTGACATTTTTTAAAAGGAGAAAGTATACTTATGTGACTTTACAAACTTACCACATCTATTAATTGTTTTTTATAGAAAAATTTCTAATGTCTGTTATATATTCTAAATCTCCTTGAACAAAGTATACCTTATTTTGACAACTGGGATCATAACTATGAACATCAATTATAGCAAATATTATATCTAACAAAATGGTACCCTTAAATGCTTTTCTGGAGCATTCACTGGCCCATAACAGATGGCCCCAGAAAACTTTTTTTTTTTTTTTGAGTTAGGAACAGTTTGCTGAACTGAATTTAAGTTAGTATATCAGACTTTTAATGTATTTATCTTTTCCTTACTCAAAAGTTGTCAGTGTGTTATTATTATTTTTTGTCTATCAGCATGTCTTCCTCTCACAAACCAGTGGTCTTCAACAGGTCAATACTAGCCTCTATGGAAATCTGGAGGGCAGTCTTAATTATCAACGATCATGGAGCTGGTTTCTAGCAGTCAGTGGACGAAGACCAAGAATTCTAAAAATCTTATCCTCCACCGCATAACCAGGACAGTCCTGCACAACAGTATATTGTCCCAAATCCATACACCTTTCAAATTTGATAAATGACATTCATGTCATTAAAAGATTCACTTGAAAAAAAAATATGCTCCTAGAACTAACTCCACTTTTCATAAATGCTATGTTTGTTTGGTTTTGGCTTGACTTTAATATACACTAAGTTTTCCATGAATGCACCTTTCTGGGAATAGAGGGGAAATTATACTTTCTTGAGAATTTCACCAAGAGTTGTTCATCATTTCAGAAATCAAGTCAAAATGGTAATACCACTGCTGGTATTTGACTGACTAGGACACACACCAATTTCAGTCTATATTAGTAACCATCACATTCTCAGAGTCTAAATATGGATGCAAACATCTGACTACCCTTATCTTCTACAGAGTCATGCCTAAACATTCATATATTGAAATATATTTTATTATAAATTACTTTTCTCTTTTATATTAGAATTCAAGGCATTATGACGTTGATTTTGGGGGGAAATTATTTGTATAGGTTAAATTATGTGTCAATTTCATTTCAGGATAGTAAAGAGTTGTTACAACCTTATTTATATAAAACAACTACTGATCTGGTAAGTTTGAGAATCACTGCTTTAGCAGTTCCCCACTGCCACTCTCTTCCCAAATTGTTGTCAACTAGATAAACAGGAGGCTAAGTATAAAGGGATTTCATTTAAATAAAGAGAAAATGGGTTCTGAGTGATGCGAAGATTATTACTCTTTACTAGTAAAGTGTGTGGCACCTGCAATTATTATTTAAGTTGCTAACAGTATCTCTGATAGTTCCTAACAATCTTGCCAGTATGATGAATAGATGAAATCCCATGATAAGTGACCTCTGGAGAGGTAAGATAGGTTAATATTTGGAAATTTATATTATAAAACACATTCATAAGCCTATTTTAATTAAGTGGCATCCATAAATCGATATATGAAAGTAAACTGGCACTCATGATGAATTGTTGAGATATCTCCATTAAAGAGAAACACTGTTTGGTTTTGAGTTTGTGTTTGTTTTAAAGAGAATGCTTGTTTTGGGACAGAGCCTGAGCACAGTAAGTTCCATAGGGCAAATATCCCTTTACTTGGGCTCTAATCCAAAGGGGAATAAAATTTTACTAAAATATTAAAATTTCAACATAGTATTTGAACACTGTAATATACTCTGAGACTGTCTTATCGCAAAATCAATCTTTCCTAAAAAGGCATATATTTATGGCAGCAGCTTTTGGAGCAGTGGAAAGAGCATTGGACTTGGAGTCAGAAGACTTGGGTCTGAGTCCCGACTCTGCCACTCATTAGCCATGTGGCACTGGAAGAGTCATTTAGCCTCTCTGGGCCTCCATTTTTTTTCAATTATATAATGAGTACAAGTACCCTTACAAAACTATTGATAGAGATGGATGGAAAAGTATTTTGTAAACTTGTAAAATGTGATGGAAACGTAAGAAATCATTAGGTTTTAATGCACTTTCGAAAAGTGGCAAACAGTTTTTTGTGAGAATACAGTTTCCAGAAATCTGGTTTTAACTAGCATTAAAAATGCACCTATATTTAAAGAAGGTACAAAACAGACTCCTTTCCTACCTCCGAAGTTCCATTGCTCGTCGTAGTCTTTCAAAACGAACTAAATGTTCTCTCAATCTTTGTTCCTTCATCTTTTCAAAAGGCAAGATCTCTTTCCTTCTGTAGTCTTTGTCCCTTTTTTTATCTAGGCTAGCTCTCTCCTTCTCTTTGCTCCTTCCATGAGTCTATAGAAAAAAATTGTAAGATGACAAGAAGTTAAAATAATTTGGGTTTTATTTTCCAAGCTCAGCTGGTCATTTAAAAAGCTAAAATGACTAGCAACATTTCCGTTTGTCTTGGATTTTCTAGCATGGAAGTATGTGGAGATGGTTAAAGGGATACTGAATTAGTCTTTTGAAAAGAGGTGGAGACTTACTTTCTCATGTCTTCCTCTTCTTGAAGGCCTACAGTGATCTCCTTTAGTTTGGTCTAATATTACCATATGCCCAGGACTCTTTGAACCTAAGGAAAAAAAATATTTTAGATAAACAAATGTCTAAAAAATATTTAAGAAAATAAATATAACATAAAAATGCTGAATTCTTAGCTAGGCAGATATTCACAAATTAATACTGAATAAAACCTACTTTTTTTCCATTCTGAGAGAACTTAAATGCAAAGAAAACATTTAAATATTTCAATCTGCTAAAAAATATCTTCAGTGATACCAAAAGATCCTAACACAATTACAGAGCTCTAAATCAATGAACATAGTAAGTTAGCCCAGTTTTGACAGCAAAGTAGAAGAGTTTTGCTGGAAGAACACAACTTTGTCCCAAAAACTTAAAAGAAAAAGATAATTAGTCCTAATTATTAGACTTCCTTTTCTAGCACAGCAATACCTAACAATGAAGTTTAAGTATTTATCTGAATTGTAATGTCAGGTTTTCCCTTCTACTGTAAAAATTATCTAGTAGAATGCATTAGAAGGGGATCGAGAAGAAAGATACATAGCATACTTATCCGTTTCTTTTCTTCACTTTTTTTAATCGATTCTGAAGTTTGGCCACTTGATCCATTATCATTCTTCTCATCTTTACCTTCTGTTTTCTTAGTATCCTTGCTTTCCTTTTTGTCAGATTTCTCAGATGACCTTTTTTCTTCTTTTTTGATAGAGGCTTGCATCCTGACCATAGCACCCCATACAAGAAAACAATGGAATGAAAACTACTTTATTAATGTATCAAAAAAACCTCTATTATAGGTATCAAAAAAAGATCCTTACTTGCTACTTCTATCACTTGCATTTTTTTTGTCCCCAGAACTTCTTGAACTACTCTTTTCATCGTTTTCTTTCTTCAATTCTTTCTTAGAAGGATCACCTTTAACCTGAATGGTTTAAACCAGAAAAAAATATCTGTAAATTTCAATGTTACTTTTTAATATAATTACAAAAACTATGTTGATGACAGAAAATTTCTATTCCCTACCAGTGTTATATTTTTAAACTGAAAATTACTAACCCTCAAATGAACCTCCCTTTTATAAAGTTAGGCAAGCTTACTTTTTCAACAGAAATCAGTTGTCCATGCAGTTCAGTGCGATGAAGGTGTGCAATACACCTGGACACCTCTGTACTTGAAGACATGGTTACAATGCCATAGCATTTTGCCCCAGGACTTCGAGCATTTGTAACTACCTTTGCACTTAGAACCTAAAAAAAGAGATTTTACTTTAAAAAATTTTACAACTTTACAATCACACACATTTCTAAATAGATAAAACTTAAGAACTGAGTCTATTCAAATTAAAAGATCTAATCAGGATATATAAATTCAGGATATATGTTACTCCGTTTTGCATTCTTGTGATCACCATCTTCCTTACCCATTAATACTTTGTAAAATCCAGGTCAAGAATTTATATATATTAACACTTTAAATTATTCCTTTGAATATTCTTTTTTTCCCCAAATATCTAGCCAAAATACAATTAGTCACATCAATGAAGTGATACCATGGATGAAAGCAAAGAATACTGTCAATTAGATATGGACCAAAGTTTCCCTTCCCATCTTGAATCTCTTAAAGAGTAAGTTTATAAAGTAGTTAAAAGATGAGTGATAGCACTTTTCTGTATAGGTCACTTCATAAGAAACTTTCAAAAATGAGGAAAAAAACAGCCACATACTAAAAATCAGCCTTAAAAATTCACTCTGAAACTTGAGAGTAATACAAAACTTTCCTTTCTATGTGCTTTTAAAATATATACCAATATAAAAGTGAAGATTTCAATTCTACAAGATGGACAGTTACGGGAGACAAAGTAGTGATGCGTGAAAAAAAGATGAGAGAAAACAATTTAGTTGTAAACAAACATGAACATAGACATAATGCCAGGAAGCAGTAAACAGGGAATTTAGTAAGGTTTATGATGTGAGGAGCTGGAAATTATTAGCTGTTAGTTCAACCCTGGAAAAGGCTGACTTGCTCCACAGCAACTTAACTTTTAAGCCCAAGGTTATTTCTTGTTATCTAGTGGATAGGACCCTTATCTAAGCTTTAGTCTCAATAAACACCAACCTTAAAACACTGTTTTAACATCTCTAACAATACAGTATTAAAAACAGAACAAAAACTATACCACAGCTGATCATGGGACTACACCTCTGTGTTCTGTACCTGACACCTTTAAGAATCTCCTTAAATTTTCAGGAAACTCTCTAAATAAAGGGAGAAAGGAAATCAAACAAACAAAGAAACTCCTAAAATCAACAGGAAAGACTTTTGTAATATTTGTTAATGGCTATTTACCAATTTTGGTCTTTAACAATATATATTTGAAAGCCTATCATGTACACACAAAGTTACTATTGGTATGGTCCTTGCCCTCAAAAAACATACATTGGAATAGGTTAAATGTGATGTATATTATTTAAAAACTAAAATGTAATGTAAAATGTAATGAGTGCCATAAAGGATACAGATCAAATGCAATTCAATGCAACAGCTATTAATTGAATATTCTTTGACTCTTTCCTCTCTTCCTTTAGGTCTCCCTTTAAATGCCAGAGTACTTTTTCCTGATGAACCAGTCATTACAAAGTTCTTCGTTTTTACAATTTTATATCCCATTGCCTTGTACAAGTCTGTATTTTCAAGATAACCAAATCAGCCTCAGCCATGTGTTATAGATCCCATGCTACCCGCTGGAAAAATCATGATGGACATGATGAATCAGACTCAGTCCTTGCTTATACATGGACTCAACAAGCTTTGGAATACAAAGATTAACTGATAAAACTCACCATTACCACAGAACTCAATAATTTTATCTATAACAGTCTTAAGATATTTATATAAGGCTGTTTGAATATAATATTTTAAAAATATCATTACTAGAGAGACCCCTATTTCAAATTCTGATAGTAGAAAGATGGGAGAAAAAGATAAAAAGATTGTACCTTTCCATATTTGCCAAAGAGGTTCTTCAAATCAGCAGCTTTGGTATTAGAAGAAAGTCCACTAACCCAGATATTTTTAGTTGAGCTTCCACTGCTACCACTAGTACTACTTGTACTTCCTAGAAATAGATATAATATCAGATGTTGAAAAACCTTAATCAGATTTTTTTTTTTACAAAATTATAAGGGCCATAATCTTCCAAAACTATAAAATCCTTTCATTTAATTTTGACAGAATGATCTTATTAATCAAAATCCAACGAATGTGCCATTATTAAAATTACACATAATAACAGACAATACAACTATGAAGAAACAAGTTTAAATATTTAATTTCCTATTGCATGAATTTTAAAAGTGGATAAAAGAAATCAATTACATGACTTGGATTTTTGTTGTTAGGTTTAGTAATTTATACTCTACCACTGCACTGAACATAACCAACCAGGGAGCAGTTATCTAAGAATGAACAGAACTGCTTGATGATCTACATCTGCTGGGGTTTAGAAACCCCACCACCACCCTGAGAAATTAGGCGTGGAAGAAGGGAATGGAATAAACCGTTTACAATAATTTAAACATGAATAACAAAGAGTAACCACCAGCCCATCTTCATTCTCTATTATAGAAAGGGTAAGAGAAAAAATGGGACTTCTATGCAGCTGGATAACTGGAGTCAATACAAAACAATCATTAAGATCAGAGACCTCAAAATCCTTTAGAATAGGCAAATCATATCAATCATTTTTGTATTATCTCAAAGTACACAATATGGTTTCGTACATGTAGATGCTGTTTCCTAGAAAACAGGCTTACTCAGTGATCTGAGTATTTTTCTTCAAATATGGTGTTATAAAAGGGAAATTTTAATTCATCTGTCTCTACTTGGAAAACAATTCTTACCCACTTAAAAGAAGTAGTATGTGGGGGGTTGTGGGAGGGGTGGGGGGGTGGCATATGGGTACTCCTGTAATCTCTGTGTAACATTTGTGTAATCAATGTATCCTAAAAATGTATATAGATATATAAAAAATAAATAAAAAATTAAAAAAATAAAAAATAAAGTCATACCCTCAAACCATAAAAAAAAAAAAAGAAGATTATTGGAATTTGTATTGTGATATTGCATTGAATGTGTAAATAATTTTCAATAGAATTGACATGTTGACAATATTTAGTCTTCCAATTAACTGGCATGGAATGTCCTTTCATTTATTTAGGTTTCCTTTGATTCCTTTCAGCAATGATTTCTAGGTTTCTGTGTGAATGTCTTTTACATCCTTAGTTAAATTTATTCCTACATCTTTTATTCTTCTCACTGTGGTATTTGGATAATAAAAGAAATGGCATTCGTTTTGTAGGATAATAAAAAAAGAGAGAGAAGTAGTAATATAAGTAATTAGTAATTTTTGTTTCAAGTTAAGATCTGTAGAAAGAATAAAATTTTCAATGTTTTCAAAAACTACACGCCAGAAGTCTTAATAGCTGAAAAACTACCCCCAATGTAGACTTTAAAGGAAGAGGAGACAATAAATATTTGATTAAAATATTTTAAATATTAATGGTTTATGCTTTTCTACTCTTACATTTATTAAAGGATCTGTTTTACCTTATGAAATGTTAACTAGAATTTGTATATCATTTTTATATTACCAGTAATTTTGGGGACCAGGTACTTTTCTAATTAATTATAGGGGAAAAAAATTAGTAATAGGAAAACGGTAAAATTTAACTAAGACAGCTATGCTTCTGATCTTAAAAGATAATGTTTTTAGGGGGCGGCTGTATAGCCCAGTTGGTAGGGCGCCGGTTTACCACATGGGAGGCCCCGGGTTCGGTCCCCGGGCCTCCTTGAACGGGCAGACCGCCTTGAGAAGGCAAGCCGCTGTGGGCGGGGCATGCCGCCGCGGGCATAAAGGTAAGCCCCCACGAGCAAGGGCGAGCCCCCACAAGCAGGCAGGCCGCCACGCCAGTGAGCTAACTCAGCAGATCGCCCCAGCAGGGGGAGACAAGCAGACAGAGGAACGCAGAGAAAAATGAACACAGCAAGAACAAGCAAAAGGGGGAGATGTAGAATAAAAAAATAAATAAATCTAAAAAAAGGTCATGTTTTATAAATTTATTATATCTTATATCCATTTACCCAAACTGTAAGGAATGTGGGTATTGCAATCAATCAATTATTAAATCCATCAAGCAGTGGAATTTACAACTACTAAAATATAACAACAAAATAGACTTAATAAACCCATTTAGGTTAATGGGTATAAGGTTTATTAAACCTAAATAGGGTTATTAAACCTATGGCTTAATAAACCATAGAGGACACATAACTATCCTTCTGTAGGAACTCAAGAGGTATTTCAGGACTTTGCAGTACACTGAATGGTGTGATTTTCCCCTTGAAATACTTTTTTAGAAGAAAAAAAATTCAAGTACGGCACATATATACAAGATGAAACTACACCATAGCCAGGAGAAATCAAAACTTGCCAATAATAGAAAGAAATCAAACATTGCACTTATAAACTTACAAGAATTTAAAATAAAACTACTTATCTACAAAAGACTCCCATCAACCCAAAATAAGCATGAAGAATCAAAATACTGTACACTGACTCTAACATGCATGTGTTCTGATTTAAACAATGAAAAAAGTAAAACCAAATGTTAGGGACTGATTTTCTTTTACACACTAGAATTCCACAAATATACGCTAATATTATTTATTGCACCTTTCCTACTAGACAGAATAGGGAAAATGCGGCGGTGTGAAGTGGTTACTAATGACAGCAGCTTAAGATAAAATACTTCTCAAAGTACAATATTAACATCAATACACTTGCTTCAAACACAGCAGATAAGGGTTCCCTAGCATATAGGTTTTTAACAAACTTGTACTAGTTTACAAATTAGAGTAATGCTTCAATCACATGGAATGAAGTATTCTATTTAATCTGTACTTGCACAAAACGCCATCCATAGATTTTAGTCTGTCAATCAAATTTTTAGGTACTAAGTGTCAAAGGAAACACCAGACAAGCATTACTTTTTAATGAAAATATAAAATATTACCACTGGAATAAGGAGGAAAAAAATCCATTACCTTTGTCATCTTTGGATGATGTCTTGCTGTCTTTAGATTCCTTTGAAGAGCTAAAGAAGCAAATCACCAGAAGAAAATTGAAAACAAAAAACAAAAAACAAAAACCGAGCAGCTTGATATTGACTATATTTCAAACTAGTGCTAGTCATACTAATTAACAATTCCAAAGGCCTATATTAGATTATTTGAACAAAGGATTCCCTTAGGATTCTTGCAATGATTTTCCCCAAGATGCCTGAAGATCTAGATTTTTCTGACAATTTTATTCAGTGGATATATGGCCATCTTCTCCAGATTTCAGGACTGGGACTTGACTTCATTTTTGTGTTCTTAGAACTGATAGTTGTTCATTAACCATCATCACAAGGATTTTTAAAAATAAAACACAAAAAAATTGTCAATTTGAAAAAAAAAAAACAAAAACAAAAAACAAAAACAAAAAACAACAACCAAAAAAAAAACCAAATATATGCTGACAATTCGACAATGCAATCAGTAGGACACACTGCATATTATGAAGATCTTGAATTTTTTTTTTTTAAGTAACTTATGACGGTCAAAAATATTATAGGCAGGATCATAAGATACTAAATACTGTACATGGTCTTGAAGCCACCCCCTTAATGTAGAGTGATCTTATTGAATGCTGGAATTCAGTATCGTAAAGAACTGACATAGAAAAACAAACCTCTTTGCTTGCCCAGAGGCCCCAGTAGACGAGGGCCCTTTCTTCAAAGTATCCTTTTCTTTGTCTCCAGATTCTGCTTTCTTAGAACTTTCTCTGGCTTCCTTCTCGACAGGATCACCCTTCACGCAGTCTTCCTTCTTACCATCTTTATGGTTCGCATTCATCTCATAATCCTGGCTTTCCTTCTCCGGGCTCTGTGCAATGGCGTCCTGCCCATCTTTTGGCTTACTTGCTTCAGAATCTGTAATTTTCACATTTTTACCTGTTTCTAGGAGGTCATCACCATCAAAATCCAGAGTGATGGCATCTTCAGCCTGGATTGTGACCGAGATGTTGTCATCCTCAGCTTCTTTCACAGTCGCATTAGCTTCCATCTCTTCATGAGCTGTATGATCAGCCTCAGCTAGGTTCTCTTCTGAAGGAAGAGGTTTAGATACTTCTTGTGTACCATCACCAGAACCTGCTATATCTAAGAGGATTTAACAGGAATAAATATGGCAAAACAAGAAGTTTAAACAATTTCATATTCATAAGCTAGAATAGGACCTAGAAAATATAAAGCCAGTTATTAGCACTGATGGAAGGTTAGGAAAAAACACAAGGGTATTAACTAACATAAACAATCCTTTACCCAGGATCACTTATTCTTCATGGGGAAGAAAAAAAAAAGAGCTCTACATACAAACACCAAACAACAATAGTGAGAAAATGGTTCCATCCTGAGGATGCCAGCTCTTCGTTTCTGGCTATAAGTTAATGGCATATGGAAGGGTTTTCCTCCATGGGATAGTGGCAATGTGCAGATCTGTTATTCAATGTTCGACACTTCTTGGGATTTAACCCTTGTGACCTTCAGAACTCCAAAGGTGACTTCTTGAAAGGTCACAGTCTGAGGATATCAATCAGTCTTCAAAGTATTTCAGGGCGCCATCTTTTTTCACTCTTCTTACTCAATTCTTGGGTAGTCCAGAATTGTATGCAAAACTGCTACAGAAGGCTCCAAAGACGGCCTGCTCCATAATGTTCAGGACATTGGTTATTTCCAGTCTTCATCCGGTCCAGTCAGTCCCAGAATAACCATTTTCAAAGATGTCTTGCATTCCCCCAAAATAGAAAGACTTCAGGCATGAGAGATTTTCAGTCAGTAGCTTTACTTCATTCATCATGGCTTCTAGGCTTTTTATTCTGCCTTGCTTAAACCCCTGCTCCATATCCTTTCTAGTCCAAAGTAGATAGAGGATCCTTTAACTTCTGTCCAAGAACTCTTCCATAACCTCATACTGACCACATTTATTGCTCCTGTTGTCCCTATGATTGTATTGGATGAGACTCTGCTAAACTACTAAAACTGTCAAGATATTCTATATGAAAGTTTTTCTAAGCAGCAAACAAAAAAGTCAGTTTCCTGGTGATCCACCATTTTTAGAACTAGTTGTAAAATTCTTTATGAGTCACACCCCAGGACTCCGGTAAGCATGTATGAGTTACTGCAGTGGCAGTCTTACACGATCAACTTACCGTATGCTAGAAATTCTTTGAAAAATTAAATTTAAATTGGCTTAACTAAAAAATGGCATTGTCCACTACAATTAACTGATATGTACTGCTAGGTTGGAACATATCTTAAGTGCTCAAAAGAAAATTAAAACTAATTGAAAAATAAAAAGAAGATGCTAACTTAATTCGCTAAATTGATAAGTTTGAAAATAAACCTATTTCAAAAAACTAAGGTTTTAAAATAAGAAATGCTTTATTTTTACATAATTTGCTATTTTTCTAAACGTCAGCAATTTTTAAACTCTATTTAACATCAAACATACCTTTCCCATTTTCTTCTTCCTCACCATCCTGAAATTCAAAGAATAATCAAATGTAAAATGAACTCACATAAACTGGACTTTAGTAATAGTACAAATAATCAGTCAAATTAAATTGGTGGGTAATTTAATAATATTAATCGGAAATACCTATCACTAATGAATAGGATAGCCCAATCAGAACAGAGACCATTTCTAGAAAGGTGGCACGCCTAGCATATGCTATTTTAGACAAAAAAATAAAACAAAACAGAAAAAGCTATCAACAAATTGACAAGAATCAACTGGATTTATTTAGTATCAGTAGTCAAAATTAGTTTATATAATCCAAATCTTAACTCATATCCAAGAGCCGCCAATAGAAAGCCTGAATTATTTTATATGACTCGGTCCAAATGTACTCTTAGGGCATATTAATCCAAATAGTACCAGCAAGCATAACCTGCATATTAATAAACAAAACAACAAAAACCAGTCTCTTTTTAAGCATCTCAAAAGTGAAAAGGATGACCATAAGAGTGGTCAGTTCCAAATTATTCATTCTTTTTAACCTGCTAAAAATGAAGTCATAGCTACCACATATACCCTAGTGTCAGCCACTTTAAAAATGGTACTTGCACTATTGGTAATCAAAACAAGTAACTTACACATAAAAATATATACTGATTGATTTTAATTTTAATATATTTGGTATCTTCACTTAATCTAAAATTAAGCATGTGCCAGCTTAATAAAAAAACAGAAATATATTTTATTTACCAAGCAAATACTATAAAATTCACTGAAATAATCACACCAAAACAGAACCAACATTTTCCCAAATAAAAGACCTTGAAGAATATGTCAAATCAGGTTGCTAAATGCCAACCCGAGTTTCTGATTCAAGAGGGCAGGAGTGGTCCTGATTATCTGCATTTCTAAAAAGTCCATAAGAGATATTAATGCTGCTGGTCTAGGAACTACACTGAGAAAGACCATCTTAGAGTGACAGCCTAGCTAGCACTTTAAAGAATATTTAAAGCAAAATTTACTTGAAACAAAACTAATGGCATATGTATCTAATAGCACCATTTTAGATAAAAAGCATGCATTCCTTAAAAATGTCATTCAAGTATTTTACCAGGTGCTCAAAATTACATTTAAATAACAGTATTTCTAATAAACCACTTTAAATAACTCCTCAGGTTTAACATACAGATGCTCCAATTAGAGAAGAATGACAAACTGTTATACATGTTAAAGAAACAAATGGAAAAAAAAATAATAATAAAAGAAAAGAAATGAAAGAAAAGAAAAAAGAAAAAGCCTAAGCCACATGCTTGGGAAGTAATATGGTCCAAAACAAGTAGATTATTGATTGGTGGTAATGTCTTAGTGTAACAAACATAAGTCTGCCCTCCAAGATTCTCTTAACAAATTGTGGTACTGGAATTTGGTTTATCTACCTGTGATGTCAACAGCATAACACTTCCAAATTATTCTTTAGAGACACTACATTGATAGGTTCAAGAAAAAAAGTCTAAATGCTTTTTTATTTAAAAGAGTAAAATTAAAAAGACATTGTACATCAATTGTAACAAATGTACCATCTACATGTAAAATGTTATTAATAGCGGAAAGGGGAAAAAGGAGGAGGATGTTGGATAGTTGGAAATCCCCTATATTCTGTACATGACTTTTATGTAACCTAAACCTTCTTTGAAGACAAAATGAAAAAAAAAAAAAAAACAAGACACTGTGGGAATAAATTGAAGAAAATGTCACTGTATGTACAAAACGAGATCTTACAGTGATGAAAGACATAATGCCAAAAAATGTTTTTAATTTTATGGATTTTTATTTTTTTATTATTCCAAAATTTAATTTTTTTGGTATTTTATTTTTAAAGACTATCATTATTTCATTTTATTAATTGTATTTGGTTATTTTGTTGGCTCCATTTTTGAAGATGTTTTAGATCACAGAAGGGTTACAACTGTGGTAGAGGAGGATCATTGGTACAGGGTGTCAGTGATGGGGGATACATGGGAGGAGGTTCACCTGGGGCATACCTATAAGGCATATTAATGTGTTCAAGTGTTCATGGGACATGGTCACGGTGGGTGGAAATTCACACAATAACTGAAAGAATATCAAATTCCCATCCTAGGGAGCTCTGCCACATTCTCTATCAGACAGCAAGAATCCCCCAAGTGAAAGTGACTAGTGAAGGAGGTCGGGCCATTGACGGGCCCTTGATATTGATGGGCCCTTGATATTGATGACTGTACTTATGAACCTTTAATTATGAAAATGAATCTTAGCCTACTATTACAGGGTGCCTAAGAGTTACCTCCTGAGAGCCTCCTTGTTGCTCAAATGTGGCCTCTCTCTAAGCCAAACTCAGGATATAAATGCATTACCTTCCCCCCAGTGTGGGACGTGATTCTGGAAATGAGCCTCCCTGCCACTGAGGGATTACTATCAAGCACCAACTAGCAATGCAACTGGAAAAAGACGACCAAAAGAGGGAAAGCATAAAACAAATGAGTTTATATGGCTAAGAGACTTCAAAGTGAGTTGGAAGGTCATTCCAGCAGTTATGCTTATGCACGCCTCAGCAGGATCTTATTGACTGCCAAAGTAAATATTGCCTCAAATAACATGACTCTGAAGACATCCAGACACTACAGGCAGGGTAGATAGCTCATGAGTTTGGTGCCCTGCCAGCGGGCCATCCTTGGGAATTTATGTTCCCCAGTAAGCCAGTGCTGGACTCAGTTGTGGTTTCCCTACACATGGCTCTTCTGCCCCTTCTATTTGAACCTATATTTAGTACTAGAGTTGATAGGTGTATGTCCAAGAGACTTAAATCTTTGGGCTATCCACGTGCCAGCTGGGCCCTGAATCTCAACAGAGTTGCAACACCTACTCTCCAGTTCATTGGACTCACCCAGGACAACTAAGAAGCAGATGATGATGGATGACAACCATCCCAAGGAACAAAGCTTGCAACTGCAAGCAAGATAGTCCCATCCATCTGCCCCATAGGATCTAAGCCCCCTCTCAATTACAGGTGGAGTGGGCATCACCATCCCAGAATCCTCAGATTGGGGAATGAATGATGGACTAAAGTACACTTACTGGAATGCTAGTATAGATTTATTGTGATTCTAGCAATGGAAGAACTTTTATCATGGATGTGGAGGCAGTGGCCCCTGCAGGTTCTGAGCGGAGGGAGAGGGAAAAACAGGTGTAATATGGGGGCATTTTCAGGACTTGGGAATTGTTCTGAATGATATTGCAATGACAGATACAAGTCATTATATATCTTGCCATAACTTACAAAATTGTGCGGGAAAGACTGTAAATTACCATGTAAACTATAATCCACGCTTAGTGGCAATGCTCCAAAATGGCTCATCTATTATAACAAATGTACCACACTAATGAAAGCTGTTGTTAATGTGGGAAATTGTGGGAAGGGTAGGGAGTGGGACATATGGGAATCCCCTATATTTTTTACGTAACATTTATGTAATCTAAGTGTCTTTAAAAATAAATAAAGGGGCTGGCCGTATAGCCCAGTGGAAAGGGCGCCGGTATACCACATGGGAGGCCCCGGGTTTGGTTCCCGGGGACCTCTCCTAGCAGGCAGACCGCCTTGAGAAGGGCAAGCCGCCATGGGCGGGCCAGAGCCACCGTGGGCAGGGCAAAAAGCTGCCACGGACAGGGCAAAAGCCGCCACGGGCAGGGCAGGTCGCCCACAAATGGAGCGCAACCAGCCACCCACGAACTGAAGCGAAGCCAGCCATGAATGGAAGCAGAAGCCGCCCACAAGCAGGGAAAGCCGCACCTGCGCGGTGACCGGTCTCGGCGCGTCGCCGCAGCGGGGGGAGGGGAGATATGTAATAAAATAAATAAATCTTTAAAAAAATAAAAATAAAAATGTATATTTAAAAAAGAAGAAAAAAGACAACAGGGGAGCAGATGTGGATCAGGCAGTTGGGCACCTGCCTCCTACATGGGAGGTCCCGGGTTCTGTTCCAGTGCCTCCTAAAGAAGACAAACAAGCAGCAG
>PVKH010000021.1:0-53881 GCA_004027955.1 Chaetophractus vellerosus | reverse complement strand
GGAGATTGAGATGGTTCTCAGAATTGTACTGGGAAGGGGTGGCCATAACATTTCTCCATAACACTAATGATTAATTAATTTGAAAGCTATCCTATCAGCAGGTAATAGAGCTGATATTCAAACCCAGAAATTTGGATGCCACAATCTGCACTTTCAACCACTACCCCATACTGAGGTAGAGGTTTGTTAGTAAATGCCTCCACAAATGCAATGTTTTTAACCAAGTATATATATATATATATATATATATATATATATATAATTTATTTAACTTTGGTTTTGAACTAATTTCAGAGATGAAAGTTTATAAAAGTAGGACATATAATTTTCTTATGCCACTCACATATACTTCCCAGAGTACAACTAATCAAAATCATGAAATTAATATTGATATTACCTAATCTATAGACCTTATTCAAATTTTGCCAACTGTCAAACAAATGCCCTTTTTCTGGTCCAGGACCCAATCCTAGACTGTAAATTACATTTGGCTGTCATTTCTTCTGAGCCTCCTTTAATATGAAACAGTTCCTTGACCTTTCTTTGGCTTCATGACCTTGACCCTTTGACCCTATTATTTTGCAGACTGTAAATTTAAGTATCCAAAATAAAAATAAGGCTGAGAATGCTGGACTTTTGTCAGTGGGAGGTCCTCCCAGCATCACACAAAGACACAGCATAGATGTACATCAAGCCCTGTATCTGATGGGACTAAGAACTGGCCCCTCAAGGAAACTCCGTGGGTAGCAGCTTTATGATGACTAGAATCATTGTTGCCCTCTCTTACCTCACCAGGACTTCCTTTTCACAGTGCTGTTAGTTTATAATGAATTGGAGAAATATTTCATTCTTCTCAGTAATCTATTATGAATGTGACCTCTTGGGTATTTGCTGCCCTGAAACAATTATGCTGAGAATTCCATGAAGGAATTTTCTTTTCCATTTATGTTCCTACTGAGCATTCCCAGCTCATTGGCTCCAGAGGAATTTTCTTCAGGGACAGAAGCCATAAATGCCAAATCTAAGGTGTTAGAGGTATGATACACATTGTCCCCATGTTTCACAATCTAAGCTTATGTGGATTTATTTGCCAGGATCATGTTATTAGCCCAGATGATCAAAACAAAGTATACAGCAATTGTTGTTACCTATATATATAATTTTCAAACAAGAGTTTTTTTCAATGAAAATTCTAAACTCTGAAAGGAAAGGGAAAAGGAAGAAGGAAGAGCCTTCAGTTATGTAACTCATGTAATTGAAAATTGGTGTGCTTAAAATGGATGGGTCCTCTAGAGTGAGAGCTTTCTCACACAGCTCATTTTTATAGCTATGATCTTTCTCAGGGTACAATGTCCCTTCACATACTTGATCATGGGAAATATCAACAATGATTGTATTAGTCAGCCAAAGGGGTGCTGATGTGAAGTACCAGAAATCTGTTGGCTTTTATAAAGGGTATTTATTGGGGTAGAAGCTTACAGTTACCAGACCATAAAGAGTAAGTTACTTCTCTCACCAAAGTCTGTTGCCACGTGTTGGAGCCAGATGGCTGCCGACATCTGCAAGGGTTCAGCCTTCCTCTTCCTCTTAAGGCTTCATGGTCCCAGCTTCTTCTGATCTCTGCTGTAGGCTGGCATAAGGCTCATCTCTCTTCCGGGGCTTGTCTCTTTCCAGGCTTAGCTGCTCTGCTCTCTCCACAAGGCCAGCTTCAAACTATCATGCAAACAGCTTGGCTCTTTCCCCAGAGATCCAGCATCAAAACTAAGCTTTCTCCTCTGCGATGTTGTTTTCTGTGTGAGTGTCTGCCCACCAAGGGTGTGGGAACTCAACGTCCTACTGACTGGCGGAAGCAAAGCCTTAATCTTAATTTAATCAAGTAAAAGTGAAACCTCTGAATTTATACAATCAAAGGGTATCATGCCCAGAGGAACAGACCAGTTTAAAAACATAATCAATATCTCCATTTTGGAATTCATAAATAATATCAAACTGCCACCATGATCAAAGTACTTAGCTCTTTTATTTCCACAGTGATGTGAAGGGCTGCATTAATATTTTACAAAACACTATCAATTCCCACATTTATTGGTATCAGAACCCATTTTCTCTCTTAAAAATTATTGAGGACTCCAAGAGCTATTCTTAAGTAAATTTTATCTACCAATATTTACCATATTTCAAGTAAAAACTAAGAAAGTTAGAAATATTTACTTATCAATTCACTTGAAATAGAACCACAATAAACCCAGGCAAATAACATCTTCATAGTATTACAAAAATAGTTTTGACTTCACAGGCCCCCTGAAATGGTCTCTGGGACCCCCCACAGGTTCCAAGACCAATTTTATGAACTGCTGCATAATGGATATTTCCTCTCAGATCCTTGATATATCCCCAGGAAAAATTTAAGTCATGAGTAAGTTTCCAAATTATATTTTTCGTAGATACATAAAAGAGACTTGACTAAGCAAAGCTCCTCAGGCTGGGAAGATAAAACAAGAGAGGGACTATTTATGTTGGTGGGGATGGAATTTTAGACAACCTGAAAACTGAAAATGAAGTAATTATTTTCCATCTTCTGTTTTGATTACTAATTCTGCATATAATATTCTTCTTCTTTGACTACCCAAAGATGGGCAATGACATGAGTTAATAAAAGTCTGTAAGCAATCTATGTAATGCTTTCTAACCAGCAAAAAGCATGTTTGGTCACTACTTTTAGCACATGTGCTTAGAAAAATGCAAAATTGATTGGAACAGATGATAAGTTAGGACCATAAAAAACTTTCAAAGAGAAAAGTGGGACAAAATGATCAAGAAAAATTGATAAAGAGTGTAAATTGTATTACTCTTACATTTGTTACTAAGATTTCTTAAATCTTTTTCCTATTGAATTTTCACATATCAAAATCATATCCTAATAGAAAGAAAGCTAGAGAATAAACATGGGAATGTATAACATAGTCAACCCAGTTGTGGATGATGAATGTGGTTAATAGCACAAATATGAGAATGTTTTTCCATGAACTAGAACAAACGTATGTCACTATTACAAGATGTTAATAATATGGTGATATATGGGGAAAATACAATTAATGTATACTATGGACTATAGTTAAGAGTAATATTGTAATATCTTTTCTTCAAAGGGTAACAAATGCTAAGGGTCAATAATGGGGGAGGTATAAGAGTAACGAAAATATTCTAAAAACTGATTGTGGTGATGAGTGCACAGCTCTGTGATTATACTAAGATAATACACTGTGGCTGAATTGTATGGTATGTGAATAAAATCATTAAGAGAAAAAGAATCAAATTCTAAAGATTTTTCTATCACTCAATTGAAATACTATTTTATATCACAATTTCTTATGTATTGCTAAATTGTACATTAACATCATATAGTTATTTTTGTTTTTTGGGTTTTTTTTTTTTTTTTTTTTTAGGTACCAGGGTCCAGGATTGAACCTGGGACCTCGTATGTGGGAAGCCGGAGCTCAACCACTGAGTCACATCAGCTTCCATGAGTTGTTTTTTTTTTTTTTTCATTTGTTTTTGCTTGTTTTTTATTTTTTATTTTTGGAGGCACCAGGAACCAAACTCAGCACCTCCCATTTGGGAAGCAGGTGTTCAACCACTTGAGCCACATCCACTCCCCAATCATATAGTTTTAATAGTCTTGCAATGGGCTACATTATATGGCTACTTATTGTCATAAACACAATTCAATAGAAGTAACCACAAACAGAACAGTGTTTTAGTTGTAAAGTTGAAAATCTTATGAAATATTTAACAGTGATTTCTGATATGTTTCTTCTGTACTATCACTACTCCTAGGCATTTTTAAAAATAGAAGTGTTAAAATCTAGGACTTTATTTTCACCACAAACATAAACTGCATACAGTTTTCAAGTTAGATTGAAATATCTGCAGATGTGCAGTTCTAATTAACAATTAAAACAAAAGTTTTCAGTTTTTCTGGTAAGGATCTCTCAATCTAATAGGGAGGTAAACTGACAAGAATTCTGGCTACAAATGTATGGAAGAAGATATACAAAAATCAAGATAGTTTCAAGGATTTGGGGGACTGAATCAAGGGCTCTGATGTTAAGCAGCTCTCTGTGGTCTTCATCCAAACTCCACTGAAAAATTGTTTGATAAAGGCTCTGATTGGTTCATCCTGGGTCATGTATCCATCCCTTAAATCAAACTGTAGCTAGGAAGTGAGGAACGCTGATTGCTCAAGCCTAGGTCATATGACCACCTTTATGATGGGTGGAAAAGCTGAGGAGGCAGGGCACCCACCACCAGAACTACATGCCTAATGTCAAGAAGGAGAAGATCCTCAAGGAACGGTGGGAGCTATTTCCAGAAGAATGGGGGAAAGTGATGCTTTTCAAAGACAAAAAATAATTATGCACTAGGGGTAGCTTTTTCTCTATTAAAAAATACTGACTTGGAAATGAATTTTCATTTTTATTTCTTATATTCAATTAATCGTTCAGTTTCATCAGCATTTTTCCTTTAAAATAACTAATCTTCCTTTCCTTATCATTGCACAACAACTACCCTAGTAAGTCTTTTGGTTAACTCATCCATTCAGGTTTTCTCAGAAGGCCACACATTCAGAATCTTCTTGTATCAATCTCCTAAAGTGCCATTTTCACTCAAACACTGCCTTAGTCAAATCAACACCACCAATATTTCTTTCTGATAAGTGTCCTAGTTCTTACACTCCTATCTCAGAATGTCCCTCCCTTACCCAAACCCTTCCTTTACATATATCTATCAAGCCCCCCTCCCCTGTGAAGCCTTTCCATTTAATCAGCACTTAGTTTACCTCTCCTCTTGCTAGCCCTTATAATTTGTGGTACTTAAATCTTTACTATTGCAATTCTTGTGTATTAGAATGGCTGCCTGAGGAAAGATGCCATAGTTTATACATTATGCATTTATAGCTTTTCAAGCAGTTATCGATTCCAAGGTTACTCTCATCATATTTGGCTTAGGCTTTATATCTGCCTTGTATATTTCAGTCATATTGATCAAAATTTCCATCATGCCCTGTCAATACAATAATCCCTAATCAATGCAATAACTTGCTATACCTTGGGTAGCTGAACACAGTTCCCAGTACAAAGCTTTAAATGAATGCTTTACTTTTAAAATAGCATTTGCGTTATCTGGAATACATGTGGCTATGCCTAACTACAATACATTGCTAAGAGACTTCAACCCTAATTTCCTGAGTAAGTAAAATAATGCCTAGCAAGGCAGATAACTTGAAAAAAATAAAAAGAAATGGAAACATGTAATAGTGAAATCTTATTGTATAGACATGCATTTATTTCAGACCTAAGAATATGGAAGGAAATGAGATATAACTAAATGGAAAATATCTCTGTTTTGGAGAAGTGAAGAGTATTCTGTTCAGTCTCTGCGATGTATCTGCTTTGTGCTACATAACTTAATGGCACTTCATTCTTTGAATACTCTCCCACCTCATAGTTGTTTCTGGACACTGAATTTAAAATAAATAAAAGTGAAATAGTACAAGTACATTAAACCAGATGGATTTGACAGTTTGAATCCTTAGTATGTGCAACTCCTACATGATTGTTGCTATTTAGTAACCAACCTGGCAATTACACAGCTTAAATATACCCCACCTTGCCTTTAGGATAAGTGTGAGTATATTCATCACCCAAAGCATTCCTTAATTACCTGGAAAAAATGATGCTATGGGAAATTGAAAAATGCACTTCACTTTTGTTTTCTTTATTGCCTCTTGAACTCTCAAAAAGAATGTCTCTTGCAACTCTGGTTATCACATGCTCTTTCTCCTCTCTTTAGCCATCACACCAGGCCAACCACATTAATGTTCAGGATAGGGAAAACCATTGTTCTGGTTTGTTTTTGTTTTATAATTATACCAGGAAAACTTGTTGACATGATGAGTTTGTGTTGCCCTTCCCTTTTTTGAAGCAGAAAGCAGATGACTTTCTAGCTCATGGGGAATTTTTATATGGCATAATTCAGAACCATAGCAGCATTTGGATCATTTAAGTTTAGTACCTGTCCAGAACTTGCCTTCAACAACAATCACTGCTCTGCAGAACATTTTGTTGGATAGAGAAGAAAAATCCATTACATCCCTTGTTTCAAATAGCTCTTATTGCTGTGAATAAATTTGAAAAAGAGAAAAAGAAATCGTCTCCTGAAGAGATCTTAAAGAATGCCACCCTCTGCTTGTTTAGAATACTATGGTGTCTAATGTGATTATAGATTTATGGAGTATGTAGTCTACAGAAATGATGGAAGGTAGAGACCTTCGGCATAACAGTGTTAGGTGATAAGTAAATTTAAAAAGGCTTTTTTGTTTGTTTCTTTGCTTTTTGTTTTTTTGTGGTTTTTTTTTTCATTTGTTTGTTTGTTTTTAATGGAGTACAGTTCTTGCCCTTACATGTGACTACCCTGTTTCCAGTAGAGGGAAAAATAGAAATTAAAAAAAAGATTCCTGTCACTGGTTGCTATGGAAACAAATGTAAGTGCAAAGAATGAGTCTGAATTCTGTGGCAAGGCAATGAATTTAGCATCTACAGGAAAATAAATGGATTTCCTGTCATACACTGTAAATCCACCACAGGAAATGAACACATATAGACATTTTAAGTTATTTAAAACCCATTTAAGATGTGCAAAAGTGTGAGAGAGAATGTGTCAGATTATCTCAAGGGGCTCAGCCCTTCCCATCAGTGGGTTTTCATCCATATTTGTGATAGGGAAGGGGGAAAAAACCTTCACTATGAATCTGGCAGTTTGTACCAGGCAAGTCTCAAAATGGCGATGTATTAGCCTGCCAAATGGTTCCAGATGCAAAGTACCAGAAATCTGTTGGCTTTTATAAACAGTATTTATTTGGGGTAAAAGCTTATAGTCCCAAGGCTGTGGAAAGTCCAACTCAAGATACAATAAGAGATACTTTCTCACCAAAGTCAGCTGCCATGTGTTGAAGCAAGATGGCAGGTGATCTCTGCCAGGTTTCCACCTTCCCTTCTGGGCTTCCTCTTCCTCTTGAGGGACCAACTGCAGGCTGGCAAAGGGCTTGTCTCTCAAGGCTTCCTATAGCAGTCTTGGCTCTCTTCCCAAGGTCAGCTGTAAGCTATCAGGCAAATGATCCATCTCTTCCCAGGGCTTTAGCTATTTGAGCCTTCTCCTTTCTGTCACATGGCAGGATAAAAAATGACAAAATTCTTTCCTCTGTGTGTCTTCTTGAGTGACATTTTTATATCAGGTCCAGAAAGGGGCTGGGTCTCAACCTGAGTCATGCCCAGTGATGTGGTCAAATTGGAAGCCCTAATCTTAACAGATAATTTAATCAGTTCAGCTGATTTTAATACAATCAAAGGGTAGCTCACCCAGAGGAAAAAATTAGTTTAAAAACACAATCTTTCTCTTTTGGGGATTTATAAGTAATCTCAAACTGCCACAGATGATGACATGGCCACAGTTTGTTCTCTGGGCCTCTATGGTAGCTCTGGACTGCTGAAAGCCTGTTTCTCAAGGAATACTCTTCAGGAGGCCATTTCACTCCTTGCTTGGCCCTTGATTCGTTCTTACACCTGTCCATTTACACTCATCCTTCTTTGGGGCTTCCTGGACCTACTCCTAGGCTCTCTCACCTCTCTCACAAAAGTAGTGTTGTGCTATTTTTGTTACTGGTCTGCTTGCTTGGGAGTTCAATAAGCTATTTTCCAAAATAAATATATATAAAAATGCTTAAAGATGAATATGAATGCTGTACTTTATTAAACTGAGGAAGAGAAATAATACATAGTTTAGGAAGTGCCAAAGATTTATGGAGAATTCCCTTTAATTCTTTCTCTCTCATAAGAACAATGGTAACTATCTATCGAGGGTTATACATGGTTTACATAAGCCATTCAGCAATGGTGTGAGGATGACTTTTACAGGTGCTGCAACAGACCTAAATCTCAGAAGTTTAACACCAAAAATGTTTATTCCTCTTAGCGGCCCTGCCTGAATGAACAAAACAGCCACCATATATTGTAGCTTTGCCATCTAGAGCATTTGACCTCCAAGGTTGTCCTGGGAGGGGAAGAGAAAAGACTGAAAGGACAACCTTGGAAATGGCTTCTATTAAATCTCAGTGTCCAGAAACCATTCACAAGGCCATACCTAACTGTAAGGAAGGCTGGAAAACATAGGATTAGGTTGAAGATGAACATTTTCTATAATTATAATTTTCTAATGGTGATTTTGATGGACATTTTTCCTGAAATTTGGAGTGACCAACATTATTGATTGAGAAACACAAACTAAATTTAGATGGAATGACACAGTGGCTCCAAATCCCACATGAGAACTGAGTGACTTTCACTGCTGGCTGCATTATTCCCCCTCTGTGATTTGGGGATGACTCTCATTTTTTCTGAAACATAAAGGTGGAGAAAATGATCTCCAGACTTCCTCTACATGATAGGAATATTCTAAACTTCAGTCAGACTGTTTCTGCAAGGAACAAGAAACAAGAGTAATGACAATTATAGTTCTCTTTATACTTTCAGACAACAGTAAAAACTCCCTGGCATTACTTGGAATCTGTTTCCCTCCTTTCAAGTACCCTTAGACTTATTCTTCAAAGAAGTCCACCTAAAAGTGCTATTATCACAAAATATCTTCATATCATTTAGCAGTCCATTAACAGCATATTAATGTCAATAAAATTATAATGAAGTGCATCTCACCATTGTTGTTTTTATTATTTCTGCAGACAGTATGGTGAGAATAAAATAGAGCATCAAGTCAAACACTATGCTAATTGTTTATGTTCTTTCATTAAACACTAAGTAAAGAATAAAACAAGGCAAGAAACATGGGTTGTCTCAGTCCATTTATATGGAAAGCAAAAATCAGAGTTCCCAAGTATAAACTTGGCTGAATCCTTTTGGAAGCCCAACTTGTCTATTGCTTTAGAAATTAATGGACTGCAGATGTTACTGTATTTTAACAGCATATTGTACCCAGATCAGAGACTATGTATGATCCCAGTGGGACAGATGTTTTGTGCAGTCAGTGGAAAATTCAATCAAATAAGCTGTAATTGCAAAAGTAATTAAAGTTCATTACTTATGGTAAATACACTTAGAATATTGCAGCAGCTAAGGAAAAGCAACATTCTTCTTTTATCATCATATCAGACAAAATTAAAAATGAAAGAATTTTGATTACTAGGGCAGAACCAAAGATTCTTTTCTAGTCCAGAGATAGTTAAACATTTGCAAAAAAGTAATAAAGGTGAAATTAAAATACTCAGGGATGCTTCTTGCAAGAAGTACTTGGATTGGCAAAATTATAACCACAGAATATCAATCAGCGTTGATGACAGATTTGTACACATAATAAACTTCTAAAGTTATATAATTTCAAAATTGTACCACTGGGAATATTACATAAGAAGTTAAAAATTTGATAGATCTTACCAGTTTCCTCCAAGCCCAATATCTGGTCTTTTAGAACAGCTCTGAGAAGTGTTTGGGGATTCTTTGTCCTCAAAAGTTCCCTGAATTGTTAACAAATACATATTTTTTTAAAAAATATAACCACAATAGCTGGCATTTTTATCTACCTGCAGTTTTGCTAAGAAATTTACAATATCCCAGTGAGATAGGTTCTTTTATTTTTCCATTTTGCAGATGGGAAAAAAATTAGATTTAGAGGTGTTAAGTAACTTTCAAACATCACATATGAGAGGAGAAGTTGTGATGACAAATCAAGTAGTTATAATCCAGACACCACACTATTAAATACTTCATTTTATTACCTCAGAAAATCAGGATTCTTATTTATTTAAACAACATCCATTTCTAATAGCTTATTTGAGGTAGCTTCCAAGGTTAGAAAAAAAAACAGTTTACCCATGAATATCTTAAAACCTTTCTTGAACTCATTTGCATTTTCAGCCTGTAGCAATTTTTATGTAAATTGTCCCTTTTGATGATAGTAATATTTCATCTGTCAAAATTTGGAGAGAGCCCCTTTATTCTAGGTGTTCAGTATTTGATGAGCATAGAATCTCGCTCACATTCCTGAGGAACTGACACACTTTAGGTAGGTCTTTACTCACTCTTGTGTTGCCTTTTAATTCTTTTTATTAAGCCTGATTTTTCCACTCTTTTACTAATACAGAACTACTTTACCCAATTTCTCAAACTCTTATTATTCTTCAAGTTATTCTCTGTGATTTTATAGTGCCTTTAACTTTTAAGATATGGCAAATCAGAATTATAAAATTCTTAATTTGAATGTTTGCAGTTTTGTTTCTTTTTTTTTTTTTTTTTTTTTGTAATACCTTTGCATCACAATAATATATTATTGACTTAGGAAATTCAAGATATAGGTAGTTCATTCTTCCTAGAAACATTTCTTGGTCTATAATTTGTGCCACATTCATTTCCAATTATTGTTTGTATTTTTTATAAGCACATGCTATGTATCAACAGAAAAGTTGAAAATTTAAAAATATTGTTATGAAATTTAAATGCATTATTTTTTTAAAATTTATTTATTTATATATCCCCCCCTTGCTGCTTGTTCTTGCTGTGTTCATTTGCTTTGCATTCTTCTGTGTCTGCTTGTCTCCCCCCGCTGTGACATCCCGCCGAGTCAGCTAGCCGAGTCAGCTCGCCACCTAGCGACCTGCCTGCTCATGACGGCTTGCCTTCTTGAGGAGGCCCCGGGAACCGAACCCAGGGCCTCCCATGTGGTAAACCAGAGCCCTACCAATTGAGCCACAGCTGGTTCCCCTTTAAATGCATTATTAACAAAGTTTTTAAAGTCTTTTTGCTGATACTATTGATTGTTCCCTTAGATTTATTTTTGAACATAGAGGCTTATTAAATACCGAAAATGAAGTATCTGCTTTCAATTACATTTTTGCTAGAAATAATTTCCCCACATTGAAGGCAACTTGCAAATATTATATGTGGGAAAAAGGTGCGAGTTAAGAAAGCTAACCTGAAATATCAACTTCCAAATCCATTCGTATTTAAAAGTCTGGTTACTCCACAGCTTCCTAAATTATAGGCCATGCAACACTAGTTCTATAACATTAGCCTCAAACAGTCTTTTGTTTGGGGAAGCAGTGAAATAAATAAGTTAAACCAGTTTCTATACCCTAGATAGATATCAGTTTTTAAATTGTGCTGAAGTTCATCATGCATTTCCAAGAGAAAAACATGCTATGGACTATTTCCCACATTCTTTGACACTAGGGCCCCTGTATTCCAGAAATCACTCTTCGTTCTAATGTTCTGGGAAACACACGCTGGGAAATGCAGAGGTAATCAATATGTCCCATAAATTGCAATTATAAACGAGAATGATTTCCACTTGTGAAATGTCTGTTACTGCATCTTTTGGATACCACTGTCATGTAAGGATTTGTTCCACTTGGGATGACCCTTGGGACTATCGCCACAGAAATCAGCACTTCTGCAGAGCAAGGAAGAGAGTGACAAGAAACACACATTATTTATTATCAATATAACCTCAAAGCTAAGCTAATTGTCATTGCTTTTCTATTGTTTTCATATTTTCCTTCCTTTACAAACATTTGAAACCATGAAGATATTTTTTTCACTAACAACATTTAACTACTTCCATTTTGCTGTGATATTAAGATGGACATAAATAGTAAAGAAAAAAGTTGTCCCCTTTTCCATTAAAAATATTTATTTAAATTGTTGAAGGCCAGCAACTAGTAGTATCTATAAGGAAAATAAATCTATGACTCTCTCTTAAACAGAGTGAGTTTCCAACTGGCTCATGTTTTTTTCTTTTTCCTATCAAAAGTTGGTGTTTCCTAAAATCTCTTGGAAAATCTATTATGAAACAGGGTTTTTTTCTGTTAAAAAATACTCTACATCAATCTAATATGTATTATATAAAATTGCTGAATTTGCGAAACGTGTCCATGGAGCTTGTTTATGCCACATGCCAAGCAATTAATAATGTGCATAAACGTTCATATATTGGTCAAAATATGAAGGACCTCAAGGAACATAAAGTATTAAGGATTCTTAATGTTTTAAATGCTAGTGCTACGAACACTAGCACCTTTGCTTTTTTTTTTTTTTTTTCATCTTGTCACACCACCGATTGAAGCAAAACAACACAAGATGCTGCCGCTTCACCCAAAAGCGATGCGCTTTCTTGATGGCTCAGTGGGTCATCAGGAAAAGGCCCACTGAGTGCTTTTAAAAGGGGAAGCACCTTGCTTTTAAATTAATATTGTGAGTTCTATAAGGAAAAATGTCTTTTGAAGTCATAGCATGAACACATCAATTTGTAAAGTAAAATTTTATATACTTCTGTGAAAGATGGGTTTGTGGGTTTTTTGCTAAAAGAATAGAGATGTATCACAATGTGTTAGTTGAACCATTTCTGAGTAGTAACAGTGACCCTATTGTCCATAATTTTACCTTTTTGAATAGCATCATTCCTTTGGGTCCTGAAGAAGATTCCGCCTTGAAGCATTTGCTATTGGGATAAAAATACCCGTTGGTTCAATGATGAAAGTAAAGAAAATAACAAGACTCTTTGATTAGAAGGAGCAAGAAGGAAGAGGGAAAAAGAAGAGATGATAGGGAAATAGAAAGCACCAAAGAAAATCTACACTTACTTAAAACATGTCACCCCTGTGAACGGGAAGAATTTTCCAATTACAAATTGCAGGAAAGATAGTACAGAGAGAGATAGTGGGAAACAAGGAGCATTGAGAGGTCAAAACAGTTTACATGAAAAAGGAGAAACTACAATACTATGGATAGTAAATAAAATGCATTTTACCTTGCTTAAAAGCTGAGAAATCTTAATTGTAACCTAAAATTAAAGAAAATTACACTTGGTAATAGCCTCAATCCTGTAAAAAAACAATATATATAATACTTATACTCATCAAGATAAGGTCACATATAGATTGCAGTAAAGTCTTTTCAGCAGTAGCAATGAAGAGCCTCAATTAAGTAGAGCTTCCAACAAAACAACATTCTAAAACACGTAGTCTAGGGAGGCTAATGTTAGTTGGAAGACAGCCTGAGGATAATACAGGGAATGTATAACAGTGATTTTGGTGGTAGATGAGGATTGTGGTTAACAGCATAAATACAGGAATGCTCTACTACAAGGTAGTAAGAATATGGTGATATATGGGGAAAATATAACTATTTTAACCTATAGACTATAATTAAAAATAATATTGTAATCATTTTGTAGCAAAAACAAAGAATATACTATATGAAATCTAAAGGTTAAAAATAATATGGGGTTTATTTTTATGAGATGAATATGATTAAGCATTTTTTCTCTTCTTCATTTTCTTCATTAACAAGGAGACCTTGATTATGTCATTTAGCCAATTTATGTTCATATGTATATCTTTCTGAACACTGGAAAAACAATTGAATTTCCTTTTAGGATCAGATGAGATAAAAGTACCTAGACAGAACTTCTTTGGAATAATACATCCATAACTTGTTAAACTGCCTTTTGCCTTAATTTTTTGAACTTGAAATAAAGTTTGATTAAAGAAATAGTTTTTTAAAAGCACAATGTTCTCACTACCTCACTACACAGAAATATGAGCCAACCCAATTTCAGAGTCACAGCTTCATTCATGACTAGCAAAGATTATTCATGGGCCTAGGCAAGGCACTTCATTTGTATTGACTCACAACTGAACGTTTTGGTAATTCGCTTCATGAGGCTACACTAGGCATATAATTTAATCCCACTTAATTTTTCTGTCTAAAACAAGGTTACAAGTCAACCACCAGCTGCAAAGGAGGCTAGCAAAGTGAGTGTTTGGCTGGACACACTGCTGTCCTGTAGGAGCTCAGTGTTCTATTTGTTAGTTAGAAGTGGGGTATAGATATTAGGTAGTCAACTAGCAATATTTTCTACTAAATTGTAACACTATCCATCTTCATTTATAATATCTCGCTATCTTGGTTCCAGGCTGTTATGACAAGTACCACACAATGGGTTGTCTTAAACAATGAGAATTTGTTTTCTCATGGTTTCAAATGCTAGAAGGCTTGCCTTCTCCTTGAAGACTATGGAGTTCTGGTACTGGTTTGCTAACAATCCTTGGGGTTCCTTGACTTTCCCATCACATGGAAATGTCCTCTCTTTTCTCTTCCTAGTTCCCACTAACGTCTAGCTTCTGGTTTCTCCCATGAGTCTCTTTTTATAAAGCTTCCAATAAGAGAATTAAGACATATTTTAATTCAATAGCCACACCTCAACTAAAAATAACATCTTCAAAAAGTTCTATTTACAATGGATTTACACACACAAGAAAGGGATAAGATTAAGAACATGTCTTTTTTCTGGGGTACATAACTCCTCCCTTTAAATCTGAGCTGTTGTGGTGGGGGGGGGTTACAATTCAGGAATTGCATTTCTTACTGTTACATAACAAGTCAAAGAGGACTTTTATGAAACAAAAGCTAATAGAAAAATTGGGTTCCAAATGATGCAAAGGGCTTAGCAATTATGGAGAAAAGAAGAGGTTTTGTGGGGAAAAAGATATATTGGAGTATGTGAAATATTTGAATTAATAGCCAACAAAGTAAAACAATTACCACCAAAATAAATAAATAGCCAAGAAAAAGAAAAGAAAGTTAGAAAGAAGGGAGGGAGGGAGGAAGGGAGGAAAAGATAATATGAAATAGTACTTTTAAGTTGGGAAAATAAAAATTAGCATTAGGGGGCTATAAATCCATACAGTGCTTTTTGCAGAGAAATTTGGCAATATCTATGAAATAATTTGTATCTATTTTTGTTTATCAATTTCATTTCTAGGGATCTGACTCCAGATTTATTCATGCATATGGGCAAAGGTACATGTACATGTATGTCAAATGCAACAATCTTTGTAATGGTGACAATTTGTAAGCAACATATCCATCAATAGGAAAAAAAATATTTTATAAGATAGATACCTCACTCCTCTGAAAAAGAATTATGCCCATAATTATGTTTATAAACATGGGCAAGCAACCTATTAAGTTAAGATTACAGAATATATGTATAATTTTATAGTATTTTAATTTAAAAAATAGGTATTTTAGTTTCTTGGCTGCTAAAGCAAATACCACGCAATGGGTTTGTTGAAACCATGAGAATTTATTGTCTCATGGTTTTGAGCCTAAGAGAAGTCTAAAATCAAGGTGTCATCAAGGCAATGCTTTCTCCAAAAGACTGTAGCATTCTGGGATTGGCTGTCAGTAATTCCTTGGTCCTTGGATTTTCTATCACATGACAATGCACATGGCAACCTTCCTGGCTTCTCAGTTCCATTGACTTCCAAGTTCTGGGT
This sequence comes from Chaetophractus vellerosus, assembly GCA_004027955.1. Classification (NCBI taxonomy): domain Eukaryota; kingdom Metazoa; phylum Chordata; class Mammalia; order Cingulata; family Chlamyphoridae; genus Chaetophractus; species Chaetophractus vellerosus. The sequence goes on along the minus strand of PVKH010000021.1, from coordinate 38,478 downwards.
GCTCCTTCTGCCTTTCTCTCTTTCTCTCTGGTCTTCACCATAAGTCAGGGGTTCTTAACTTTTTTGTTCCATATAACTTTGCCAGTCAGGTGAAAACCATGGACCCCTTACAAAGTCCACACTATACTGTGCATTATTTAATAAATACATCATACCTGCACCAAACATCCCCCAAGAATAATGTTTTTTTGAATTTCAATTTAAGTTCATAGACCCCTGGTTAAGAACCCCTGCTATAAAATCTTCAGTAATAGGATTAAGACTCATTCTGATTCAGCTGGACCACACCTTAACTCAAGTAATCTCATCAAAAGGCCCTAAAAAAGGCCCAAAAGGTTCACACCCACAGGAATGGGTTAAGTTTAAAAACATGGTTTCTGCTGTGCATAGCTCCAAGCCACCAGAATAGGTAACAAAATAATCTGCATATTTGTGTCTGTGCATTTTTATGTTTGACATGTAAAAGAGAAGCACTGGAAGGACACATACCAAACTTTTAACAGTAGCGACCACTAGACAAGGAAGTAGGAGATTAGGAACAGGGAAGGATTCCCATTTTTGCTCTGTCCAGCATTAATCTTCATTTTTTTAAGCAATGGATATATTTTTAAATGAACAAATTAATAAATATTTCAAAAAAGACTTGTTTTTTAAATTTCTCTCTCCCAACCCAGGAGACAGAAAGTAAAGGAAAAATGAGATCACAAACTGTCCTCTCTCATGCAGCCTACCCAGAAGTCAGTCACCAGACTAATCCAGAAACAAGACCTTATTAAGAGATAGGATTAACTCAAACTGACTCTTCCCAATTTGAAAGAGGATCTCTTTTACTCCTTAAAGATATTTCAAAACCCACAATTGCACAGATGTTGTATGAAATGAAATATGAAAATAAAAGTGCATTATCAATTTTCTCAAGAGAAAAAAAAATCAAAGAAAACACTTCTGGGGGAGCTGAAGTGGCTCAAGTGATTGAGTGCCTCTCTCCCACATGTGAGATCCCAGGTTCAGTTCCAGGTGCCTCCTAAAGAGAAGAGGAGCAGACACAGATAGCACACAGCTAATGGACACAGAGAGAAGGCAGCAACCTCAAAACAATAGGGGGGAGGGAGAATAAATAAATAAAATAAATCTTAAAAAAGAAACACTTTTAGGTCAATGTCTCAGCAATGAACAGTAAAGTGAATACTGAAAAATCTTGGCTAACACACAATTACAGTATTAGAGTTGCCAGTGGGCCTCAAAGAGTAAGTAATGCAGTGATGCATTTTTTTTTTTTGGTTACATATCCCTGCCCCCTTTTCTGCTTGTTCTTGCTGTGTTCATTTTTGCGTTCTTCTGTGTCTGCTTTTGTCTCCCCCCGTTGTGACGTGCCGAGTCAGCTCGCCGGGCAGGCAGCTTGCCCCGCTCGTGAGCGGCTCTGCTCTGTTCACAAGCAACTTGCCCTGCCCATGGCAGCTTTGCCCTGCCCATGGCGGCTTTTTGCCCCGCCCATGGTGGCTCTGCCCCGCCCACGGCGGCTTGCCCTATCAAGGTGGTCTGCCTGCTCAGAGAGGCCCCCAGGAACCGAACCCGGGGCCTCCCATGTGGTGAACCAGTGCCCTATCCACTGGGCTACAGCCGGCCCCCACAGTGATGCATTTTTAAAGAAAATATGGTCACTCAAATTACTAAGGTGTTATCAGCAGAACACTTAAAAATGAGCTCAATTATTCCCTTAGGAATACATGTCTTAAACCTTCAAACTTTTATTTCTTTTGTTTTTTTTCAATATATAAAAGATGTGAATGGATATAAATTCACTTTTCTTGTTAATTTAGAAAAAAATAAATATTGAAACAGAAAATAATAGAGCAAACACCATGGAATCAACACTCATAATTTTAAAACTTATTAGCTGTCACATGTGGTTTTAATCTTTTTCTTCACTAAAGGAAATAAAATATTAACACCAAATTCAACTTTCCCCAATTGTACTTCTCCCCCAAGAACACCACTAACCAGAATTCAGTATATAGAAAATATATATTACATATATATTACATATATATGAAATCCAGTCATGCAAAAGTAATCATAATATATATTTGTGAACCCATATATAATATTTGATATTATTATTGTTTTCTATTTTACATCAAGGATATCATTCTTAAATAGTTTGTGCTACTTGGATTTTTTATTCAGTAGCTTTTCTTTCCTGTACTCTATTCATGTTGATATATAGACTTAGTTTATTCCTTTTAACTTAAGTAGAATATTCAAAAATTTTCAAGCTATTTCTTAGAGAACTTCATTATTTCAAATGAATTTTCATATAATGTTTTTTTACCTGTTTGCCCATTTCCCTCTCTTCCTGGCCATTCATCCCAACACACAAATACAAACACACACACAGCTGTTTTTAGGTTTCTTTAACCCCAAATATGGTTGAGGAATGTTCTGGAATCAGGCTCCTTGGCTCTCAGTGTCCAACAGGCTAGTTGCAGAGCTGTGGATAGGAAGCACCTGAATTTTTGATAGAACCCCTTGGGTGCACTAATTACATATAACTCACAAACTTTTTGCATCTGAGTGAGAGCACATGAAAATTTAGGGACCATGTTTACAACAGCATGCTTATTTTCCCAAAGGGATAACAGTTAAAATGGCAGTTTAAGAATAAAAACTAACACATAGGGTGATGGATTGCTAACTTAACAGGGCATTTCCATTTGCATGCTTTTCAGCTGTGAAATTTGGAAAGGGAAAAGGAGGGTGAGCCCATCAGCTCAGTGAGAAAACTGAAGTCTCTCATAAACTTTTGCTGTTGGATTGAAATCGCTTTAGAAGAAAAAGATGCATTCTGCTGGCTCCCCGCCCTTAGTTCACATTTCTTTTGTTTCTGGATTGAATTAGTGTTACATTCTTTTCCCTCACGTGCACACACGTACAATGTGTGTCTACAAGGTCAAACCACGAGCATGAACATTCAAAATAATTAAACTATATTTTTTGGGGGCCGGCTCGATAGCCCAGTGGATAGGGCGCCGGCATACCACATGGGAGGCCCTGGGTTCAATTCCCGGGGACCTCTCCTAGCGGGCAGACCGCCTTGAGAATGGCAAGCCGCCATGGGCGTGCCGGAGCCACCGTGGGCAGGGCAAGAAACTGCCACGGACATGGCAAGAGCCGCCACGGGCAGGGCAGGTCGCCCGCAGATGGAGCGCAGCCAGTGAACTGAAAAGCCGGCCGTGAACGGACGCAGAGACCGCCCACAAGCGGGGAAAGCCGTGCCTGCGCAGTGACCACTCTCGGCGCGTTGCCACAGCGGGGGGAAGGGGAGATATGTAATAAAATAAATAAATCTTTAAAAAAATAAAATAAAATAAACTATATTTTTATGAGTAACATTATATTCGCACCACATATTATGACAAATAGCTGTGTACATTTGTTATTCCACCTCGTCTATGCTTTGGAACTGAATGTCAATCAAGTTAAAATAATTAAGTGAGTAGAAAAAGAGAAGCCCAAGCTAATTTTTACCCGCTTCCCCCAAAATATCATGATTTGCTTAATAATTACTTTCAGGTCAATGGTAATGGTGATAGAACTTTATATATCACAGAGATTTTATATTGTACAATTTCTGTGAACAAAACTGTGCCATGAGTGCTGTAAAATTAAAAAAGAAAAACAAGCAACAAAAGGCAAAGCTGGTTCTTGTTCTCAGAGAGTTTACATTCTAATAGGTGAGATGGCACAGACAGAAATAAAAGTAGCGTTGGCTACTAACATGTTTTAATAGGGAAGATGGAGAAAAATTAGTCCAGAAAGAAAGAACTGCAGTAGGAGATGAAAGAAGAGTTCTACCAGCTATACATATCCGGAAGCAAAGCCCCATGGGAAGGGACAGGACCTGAACCTTGGAATTCTAAAACCTGTTTCCATCTTGTTTCTATCCTTACTGACTAGCATTGTGCCTGATGTACAGTAGGTGCCAATAAAAGTTTGTTTATGGGGGCTGGCTGTAGCCCAATTGGTAGGGCGCCGGTTTAACCACATAGGAGGTTCCCAGGGCCTCCTCAAGCGGGCAGACTGCCTTGATAAGGCAAGCCGCCACAGGCAGGGCAGGCCGCCCCGGGCAGGGCAGGCCGCCCCCGGCAGGGCAAGTACCCACGAGCAGGGCAAGCCGCTGCAAGCAGGCAGGCCGCCACGCGGTGAGCTGACTCGGTGGGTCGCCGCAGTGGGGGGAGACAAGCAGACACAGAAGAACGCAAAAATTAACACAGCGAGAACAAGCAGCAAGGGGGGGATATGTAATAAATAAAAAAAATAAATCTTAAAAAAAAAAGTTTGTTTATGCAGTATACAGCTTTGAGGATATCACAGTTCCTCAGAGTCTTAGACCCTGTCTCACAAAAGATGTAATTGATAATTCGTAGAGTTCTTGGGACACTCAAATGTATGTGAAAGCAGACAGAGTAAGCTCTAAGGCACTAAAATTATATTGCTTATAATTCTCTAAGGAATTTAAAAATGAGTCACAGAATATGTAACGTGTACATCACAATATAAAGGTAAATTTTCTGTGGATGGTCCATGGTTGGGAAAGGGAACGAGAAAAAGAGAAACAGCCTGCTGTTAACCTCTACCTTTGGCCTCAGACACTCATCAATGCCCCCACCCCCACCCCCTAATGGTTAGGAGATAATGGATCTTACAAATTTGTTACTTCTCTCTCTGGGTGGGTGAGACTTTCCCCAGTAGAATATAAAACACAGACTACCTCCAAGGTCAAAACCGACTCCAAATTGAAACCAGTCAGTGTCTCCTCTATAGGTCCCAGCACAGTAGTTTGAGGCAGGAAATTTTAACAACTGGCTTCTGTGGTTTCCTGTGGGATTATCTATGACTTTAAATTCCCCTGCTGGGCTGAGCCCCTTTGCAAGGCATAATGAAATCGCTGAGTGTATATTGCATGTGATTTCCATGTTCTGTGGCAGCCAAAGGAAGGATGACCAGGTCTGGAAATAAAACACAGCAAGTACCATAATGATGGTGATCAAGAGGTAATGAGGAACTTCCTCTCACACTTAAGATGTCTGAATCACACTCTCAAATATAACTTTTACAACCGAGAATAGCAATATTCTGAGTATTAGGTTATTGACCAAATCTTCTGTGCAAATTTTCAAAACAGGCATAGTGTGAAAACAGTAAGTCAGCATACCATATTTCATATACGAATCATTTCACGAGACTCTCATTCTATAGAATTGTAGTGATGGTGTAAAGGGAAAAAATACAACTAAAACAAAAAGGGAGGGAATGGGGATTTTCCTCAGGAAAACAAAAAATGGAAATGGAATGGTCCATGATTGAGCAGACAAAACAGGTTAAGCAAAATAAAGGACAATATGTGGTGGTTAGTCCATTTTGGCATATTTGAGAGAGAATACTTTAATACGGCATTTTACTGTTAACAGACTTACTGTTTGAGTGGAAATTGTGTAAATATCAATAGTAATCCTTCATATATAAATCAACTTCATTCTAGCAACATGCCAATTTTCCTAAATATATCAATAAAATGTTGGGATTACAGCAAAAATTTTTTTTAAAAATCAATAAAGCCCTGTGATAGTTTGAAGCTGTATGTAACCCCAGAAAACATGTGCTTAAACCAAATTCAATCCTGTGGGTGTGAAGCCATTGGAAGTAGGACCTTTTGATGAGGTTACTTCAGTTAAAATGTGGCCCACCTCAGTCAAGATGGGTCTTAATCCTATTAGTAGAGGCCTTTAGAAGCAGAAAGAAATTCAGACAGAGGGAGAGAAAGCCAAAGGGAGGAGACAGAAGCTAAACATCAACAGAACCCAGAAGAGAAAGACAAGACCAGGAGACATAGCCATGTGCCTTGCCATGTGAAAAACTAAGGACCAGTGATCACCAGCAGCCCTAGAATGCCAGTCTTCAGGAAGAAAACACCACCTTAATGATGCCTTGATTTGGAATTTTTCCCATCCTCAGACGTTCCCATTTTTTAACCTGACCCATTTCATCATATTTGCTTGAGCAGCCTAGGAAACAAAAACAGGCCCCATGAAGCTCAGTGAGCTGTGTTATTCATTCTTTATCAACTCAACCAGTTGGAAGTTTTTCATTCTTTCTTTCTAATTTCTTCTTCCTCTTATGTAAGGTAATAACACATATCTAATACATTTATCAGTTTTGTGTTTTGCACTATGCCCAGCACACAGTGTTTGTTCCCTTCCATTTGCATATCTTTCCCCCTCTGTGTCATCTGTCTAAACTGATAAGTACATGGTGCTATGGAAAAAAAATAGTAGGAGTAAAAAGAAATGATTATAAATGATAAATAGAGGTAATTTTGAAAGTAAAAAAGGTTTTGGATAGGCAGTTTTCAAAAGTTAGAGTGAAATACTTTTCTGATGATATGTAAGTTGCTTCCCTGAAAATATTTTCTTTTACTCATCACCTGGGCTGTATTTATCTGCATTCTTTCTTTTCCTACTCTCCTTTGCTTCCAGATTCCTTTTGTTCCTTTCTCTACTATTTTTTTTTCCTTTTCTTCTGCTTTTCCTCTCAACATTGGAGACTTCTGCTTTAAAGTATGTTTTCTCTCTTCTTTCTCCTAGGACTTCTCTGGGGATTCTATTTGTGGGTGAACCTCAGAATGTTTGGATGTAAGCAGATGAATGCAGGCCCACGTTCTCAAACAATGCAGCTTGGAATTCACATCAGAAAGTGAACCACAATAAAGCAGATGGCATTTTCCCATAGGGACAATATACTGATGGGGATTTTCATTCATAATCAAAAACTCAGTTACAAATGAATCATACAATTGACTAACAATATGTCTTTAAAGTGAAGAAATGGGCCGGCTGGATAGCCCAGTGGATAGGGCACCGGCATACCACATGGAGGCCCCGGGTTCGGTTCCCGGGGACCTCTCCTAGCAGGCAGACCGCCTTGAGAATGGCAAGCCGCCATGGGTGGGCAGAGCCACCGTGGGCAGGGCAAAAAGCTGCCACGGACAGGCAAAAGCCGCCACGGGCAGGGCAGGTCGCCCGCGATTGGAGCGCGGCCAACCACCCGTGAACTGAAAGCCGGCCGTGAATGGAAGCAGAAGCCGCCCACAAGCGGGGAAAGCCGCGCCTGCTCAGTGACCAGTCTCGGCGCGTCGCCCCAGCAGGGGGGAGGGGAGATATGTAATAAAATAAATAAATCTTTAAAAATAAAAAAAAAATTTAAAAAAATAAAGTGAAGAAATAACAATTATAAACTATTAGAAAATAAAATTATGTTCTAAGCCCTAAAGATAGATTTTAAGTGTTTAATATTTTTAGCAATTTTATTTAGGTATATTCATAGATGACACAATCCATCCAAAGTGTACATTCAATGGGTTTTGGTATAATCACAGAGCTATGCAGTATCACCACAATCAATATAAGAGCATTTTCATTACTCCAAAAAGAAAAATCCCACATCCCGTAGCAGTTACCTTTTAATCTTTCTATCCATCTCCTGCTATACGTATCTGCTAATCTAATTCTCTCTATATGCCTTTGCTTATATTTATATTTTATATAAATGGAGACAAACAATATGCAGTACTTAGGATCTGGTTTCTGTCACTTATGATAATTCTATTTTTTTTACAATTCATGAAAAATATTAATATATTACTATTCACTACAGTCAATAGTTTACTTTAGGTGCATTTTAGCTCAGCTTCCACCCTATTAACATCTTGAAACTTTAACAAACACTTGTTCTGATTCATTGAAGAACTTTCTTATATTTGTACTAGGAAATACACTCATTGTCTGCAACAGGGTTCACTATGCTATACAGTCCCATGTTTCATCTTTTAGCTTTTCTTCTAGTGACATATGCAACCTTAAACTTTCCCTTTTAACCACAATCATACCCTCATATCAGTGATGGTAATTACATTCTCTCTAAAGTGCTATCATCACCTCTATTCAATTCCAAGCATTTACAATCAACTTCATTACCAATTCTGCACACTTTCAGCCATTGCTCCCTATTCTTTACCTTCATTCTATCTTATAGTGACCTATCTTCTAGCTATTAGCTATGACTTTGCTCATTATATTTAGTTCATATTAGTGAGATCATAAAATATTTGGCCTTTTGTGTCTGACTTGTTTCATTCAACATAATGTCCTAAAAGTTCATCCATGTCATCATGTGCATCACAACTTCATTTCTTCTTAAAGCTGAATAATTTTCCCTTGTATGCATATACCACATTTTGTTTATCCATTCATCTGTTGGTGGAAACCTGGGTTGTTTCCATCTTTTAGCAAATGTGAATAATGCTACTATGAACATCGGTGTACAAATGTTGGTTCATGCCCCTACTTTCAATTCTTCTAAGTGTCTACCTAGGAGTGTAATTGCCAGATTATATGACAGCTCTATGATTAGTTTCCTGAGGAAGCACCAAACATTCTCCCACAGCGGCCACACCATTGTACCCTCCACCAACAATGAATAAGCATTCCTATTTCTCCACATCCTCTCCAAAACGTGTAGTTTTCTCTGTTTTTAGTAGCCATTTTAATGTGTATAAAATGATTTTTCATTGTAGTTTTGATTTGCATTTCCCTAATAACTACTGATGTTGAACAACTTTTCATATGCTATTTTGCCATCTATATTTCCTCTTTGGAAAAATGTCTATTCATGTCTTTTTCCCATTTTTTAATTGGGTCATTTATCTTTTTGTCATTGACTTGTAGGATCTCCTTTTATAGCAGAGATATTAAACCATTATCAAATATGTGGTTTCCAAATATTTTTACCCATTAAGTATGCTGCCTTTTCACCTTCTTGACAAAGTCCTTGGAAGCACAAAACCATTTAATTTTGGGAAGGACCCATTTATCTATTTTTTCTTACATTGCTCGTGCTTTGGGTGAAAGGTCTAAGAAACTACTTCCTACCACAAGATGTAGAAGATGCTTTCCTACATTTTCTTCTAGAAGTGTTATGGTTCTGGCTTTTATATTTAGCTCTTTGATCAATTTTGAGTTAATTTTTGTATACGGGGTGAGATATGGTCCTCTTTCATTCTTTTAGGCATGGATATCCAGTTTTCCAACAACATTTTTGAAGAGATTGTTCTGTCCCAATTGAGTGGGCTTGGTAGCCTTGTCAAAAATAAATTGACCATAGAGGTGAGGGTCTATTTATGAACTCTCTGTTTGATTCCATTGATCTATAGATCTATCTTTATGCCAATATAATGCTGTTTTGACCATTGTGGCTTTAAAGTCAGGAAGTGAGTCCACTGACTTTGTTCTTCCTTTTCAAGATGTTTTTGGCTATTTGGGAGCCCATTCCCTTCCAAATAAATTTGGAAATTGACTTTCCCATTTCTGCAAGGTAGGATGTTAGAAATTTGATTGGAATTGTGTTGAATCTATAAATTAATTTTGGTAGAATTGACATTGTAATGATATTTAGTTTCTAATACATGAAAACAGAATGTCCTTCCATTTGTTTAGGTCTTCCTTGATTTCTTTTAGCAATATTTTGCAGTTTTCTGAGTACAGATCCTTTATATCCCTGGTTAAGTCCCTTGTCAGATTATTCATTTCTAGTGTATAGACACACTACTGATTTTTGCATATTGATCCTGTATCCTGCCAGTATGCTGAATTTGTTTATTAGCTCCAGTAGTTTCTTTATTGATTTGGGGGGCTTTTCTAAAAATAGGATCATATCATCTGTAAATAGTGAAAGTTTTACTTCTTCCTTTCCAATATGGATTCCTTTTATTTCTTTTTCTTGCCCAATTGCTTTAGCTAGAACTTCTAGTTCAATGTTGAATAACAGTGGTGACAGTGGGCATCCTTATGTTGCTCCCTATCTTTGAGGGAAAGCTTTCAGCCTTTCACCAATGAGTACAATGCTTGCTGAAAGTTTTTCATATACACACTTTATCATGTTGAGTACTTTTTCTTCTATTCCTATCTTTTGGAGTGTTGTTCTGTGTTTTGTTTTTCATTTTTTGTTTTTCAAAAAAATGTGTTGGATTTTGTCAAATGCCTTCTCTTCACCAACAGAAATGACCATGTGATTTTTCTCCTTCAATTTGTTAATGTGGTATATTACATTAATTTATTTTCTTGTGTTAAACCACCCTTGCATAGCTGGGATAAAATTCACTTGATCATGGTGTATTATTCTTTAATCTGCTGTTGAATTCAATCTGCAATTATTTTGTTGAGGATTTTTGAATCTACATTCATTAGGGAAATCGATCTATGGTTTTATTTTCTTGTAGTATCTTTACCTGGCTTTGGTATTAAGCTGATGTTGGCTTCATAGAATGAGTTATGTAGTTTTCCTTCTTGTTCAATTTTTTGGAAGAGTTCAAGCAGGAATAGTATTAATTCTTCTTGAAATGATTGATAAAAATCAATTTTGAAGCCATCTGGTCCTGGGCTCTTCTTTCTTGGGAGATATTTGATGACTAATTCACGTGATTGGTTTGCTGAGATCTTCTAATTCTCATGTCAGTGTGGGTAGTTTTTTTCTAGGAAGTTGTCCATTTCATCTAAGTTATCTAATTTGTTGGCATATAGTTGTTCATAGTATCTTTTTATGATTTTTAAAGATACTTAGATTACATAAACGTTACACAAAAAAATATAGGAATTCCAACATGCCCTACTTCCCATACCTCCCACAACCTCCCACATAAACATCATTAGTGTGGCACATCATCTGCAATGGATATACACATCCTGGGGCCTTACCATTAAGCACAGACCATAGTTTACATTGTAGACCACACTCTCTCCCACACAGTTCTGCATGTTATATGATGATATAAAGTGGCCTATATCTGTCATTGCAATGTCACTCAAGGATAATTCCCAAGTCCTGAAAAAGCCCCTGTATTACAACTGCTTTTCCTTCTCCCTGCCCCCGGAGTGTCCAGTGGCCACTGGCCCCACATTAATGCTGTAATTTCTTACATTGCTCGAATCACAATATGTTTATAATAGAATACCAGTAAGTACACTCCAGTCCATAGCTCTTCCCCCAATCCTGAGGAATCTGGGATGGTGATGTCCACTCCACCTCCAATTGAGAGGGGGCTTATATCCCATGGATAAGATGGATGGGATTATTCTGTTAGCAGCTGTAGACTCTTCCCATTCCCTGGGATGGCCGTTGTCCATCATCATCTCCCCACCAGGTGTCCTGGGTGAGTCCATTGAGCTGAAGAGTAGGAGATGCAGCTCCACCGAGATTCTGGGCCCAGATGGCACATGCACAGCACAAAGACTCATCACTGGATGTGCACCTACAAACTCCAGCACCACGTATAGATTTGAATAGAAGGGAAAGATGAACCATGTACAGGGAAGACATATTTGAGTCCAACTCTGTCACTTTCAGGGGCACAAATTCCAAAGTAGGGCCCACTGGCAAGGCACCAAACTCTGGAGCTACCTGCCCTTACATAGGACCTGGGTGTCTCCAGAGCCCTCAGGAGCCCCTCTATTTGGGGTAATATCCACTTTGGAAGCCTATGAGGTCCTACTGAGATGTGCATAAGCGTTACCTCTGGGATGACCTCCTGATTCACTTTGAAGTCTCTTAGCCATATGAACTCATTTGTCTTTACCTTTTCCCCCTTTTATTTGAGGTCTTTTTCCAGTTGTATTGCCCATTGGCACTTGGTAGTAATCCCTCATTGCCAGGGAGGCTCATCCCTGGGAATCATGTCCCATGCTGGGAGGAAGGTAATGCATTCATATGCTGAGTTTGGCTTAGAGAGAGGCCACATCTGAGCAACAAGGAGGCTCTTAGGAGGCAACCCTTAGACACCCCATAACAATAGGCTAAGTTTCAATTTCAAGAGCAAAGACTCATAAGGCTAGTCATCAATATCAAGGGCCCATTAGTGGATCATCCTCCTTTTCCAGACACTGCCCCTGCACTTAGGGGACTATTGCTGTTCCTTTGGAGAAGATGGGAATTCAGTATTCTCTCATTCATTGAGTGATTCTCCACCCACTGTGACAATGCCCCGGAAACATTTGAAGAATTTTATATACCTTGTATGTATGTTCAGGTGAACTTCCTCCCATGCACCCCCCCATCCCTGACACCCCCCATCAATGATCCTCTCCCACCCCAGTTGTAACCCTTCTGTGATCCAAAGCTTCTTTAAAGATAAAGCCAATACAATAGCCAAATACAATTAATAGGAAAATGAAATAATAATGATAAGTTTAAATGTAAGAGATAAAATACATGAAAACTTTTAAAAAACTAAAACTAAAATTAAAAGATTGGGATACTTAAGAAATGAAAAATAAAAAAAATTTTAAATAAGCTTTTTTTTTTGACATTTTGCCTTTTATTACTGCAATATCTGGTGTTCAGTCTGTACCGTGGCACCTTCCCCCTCTCATTCTCCAGTGTCTCACATTTTTTCATTTTGTTTTAAAAGAAGTTTTAGGTCACAGCAAAGCCACACACAAAATAGAAGAGATTCTCATAAACCCAACCTCCTCCCCCTTTCCTCACCCCATATTAAAACTTTTTTATATGTGGATGGTAGCATTGTTATAACTGATATACAAATATTGAAACATATCTACTAAACATTGTCAATGGTTTACAATATGGTTTACATTTTAGACCATACACTTTTATAAATTTTTATATTTACCATGTCCTGTATCCATCACTGTAAGGTAATGAAGAATATTTCCACTGACCACTAAATAGTCCCTGTTTGATCTATTCTGTTCTTCCCTTCCAATCCTCCAGGGGCCCACAATGACCCCCTGGCTTGACTCATTGGATGACAAGATTCATAGTTACATGCAACAAGATGTCTTGACACACGGGTTTGTCCTCCCTTATTAGGAACTACCCTTGCTCTTCAGAGAACCTCACCTGTCTATTTCTGAACAAATCAGTCCTCCCAAAGACGGGAGTCCAACTCCTTCCTGCTCATTATGTGGGTCTCCACCCACTGACATAACACATTATGACAGGATGAACACTCATGCACTCCCTAAAAGCCTGCTCCAGATTTTTCTTATTTCTGTGGAATAAGTAGTAATGTCCCCCCACTCATTTCTGATTTTATTTATTTGCATCTTCTCCTTTTTTTCTGTCAGTCTAGCTAAAGGTTTGCCAATTTTGTTGCTCATCTCAAAGAACCAAGTTTTGGTTTTCTTGATTCTCTCCATTGTTTTGTGTTTTTTTCTCCATTTCATTTATTTATGCTCTAATCCTTGTTATTTCTTTCTTTCTACTTGCTTTGGGGTTAGTTTGCTGTTCTTTTTCTAGTTCCTCTAGGTGTGCAGTTAGGTCTTTGACTTCAGTTCCTTCTTCTTTTTTAATGAAAGCATTTAAGGTTATATATTTCCCTCTTAACACTGCCTTTGCTGTATCCCATACATTTAGATATGTTGCATTCTCATTTTCATTTGTGTCAAGGTATTTACTGATATCTCTTGCAATTTCTTCTTTGACCCACTAAATGTTCAAGAGTGTTTTGTATAATGTACATATATTTGAGAATTTTCCCATTCTCTTCCTGTTATTGATTTCCAACTTCATTCCATTATGATCAGAGAAAGTGCTTTGTATGATTTTAATCCTTATAAAATTTTCAGACCTGTTGAGTGACCCAACTTATGGTTTATGCTGGGGAAAGATCCTTGGCACTCCAGAAGAATGTACATCCTGTTGTTTGGGGATAAAATGTTCTATATATGTCTGTTAGGTCTAGTTCTTTTCTAGTTCTTTTACCATATTATTTATATTCTCTGTTTCCTTATTGAATTTCTGTCAAGATGTTCTATCTATTTATGAGAATAATGTATTGAAGTCTCCAACTATTATTGTAGAGATATATATTCCTTCCTTAAGTTTTGCCAGAGTTTGCCCCATATATTTTGGGGTACCCTGGTTAGGTGCATAAATATTTATGATTGTTAATTCTTCTTGCTCAATTATCCCTTTTATAAATATATAATTTCCTTCTTCATTGCTTATAACAGTTTTCCATTTAAAATCTACTTTGTCCAATATTAGTGTAGCTCTTCTAGCTCTATTTGGGTTATTATTTGCATGGAATATATTTTTCCAACCTTTCATTTTTAGTCTATTTGTTTCCTTACATCTAAGGTGAGACTCTTGTAGACATCTTATAGATGGCTCATATTTTTTATCCATTCTGCCAGTCTGTGTTTTTTGATTGGAGAGTTTAATCCATTAACATTCAATGTTATTGCCATGAAGGCATTACTTATTTTGACCATTTTATCTTTTGTCTCTCTTATGTCATATCTTGCTCTTGTCTGTCTTTTACTCTTTCAATTACACTTACTAATAATCTTCATCTCTACATTTTTCTCCAAGCCTCTTTTCTGTTGTTTCCTTTCAGGCTGCAGCATCCCTTTAGTATTTCTTGTAAAACTGGTCTCTTGATTATGAACTATCTGAGTTTCTATTTATCTGTGAAAAGTTTAAAACTTACCCTAATATTTGAAGGACAGTTTTCTGGATAAAGATTTGTTGGCTGGCAGGTTTTTTTTCTTTCAGTATCTTAAATATATCATACCACTTTCTTCTTGCCTCCATGGTTTCTGTTGGGAAATTGGCACTTAATCTTATTGAACATCCCTTGTATGTGATGAATTGCTTTTCTCTTACTGCTTTCAGAATTCTCTATATCTGGCACTTGACATTCTGAATAGTAAGTGTCTCAGAGTAGGTATATTCAGAATTATTCTGTTTGGAGTACATTGTCCTTCTTGGATATTGGCAATTATGTCTTTCACTTGAGGTGGGAAATTTCTAACCATTATTTCCTCAAATATTCTTTCTGCCCCTTTTCCATCCTCTTATCCATCCTGGACCCTAATGTGTATGTTTGTGCATTTTGTGCTGTCATTCAATTCCCTGAGACCTTCTTAATTTTTTTCCATTCTTTCCTCTGTCTGGTTTTCTCTTTTCAAGTTTAGATGCTCTGTCTTCTAATTCACTTATTCATTCTTTGCCATTTCAAATCTGCTATTGTATGCCTCTAATATGTTTTAATATTATCCTTGGGTCTTTCCCATAATATCTGTTACTTTGCCAGCTTTTTATTATTCTTGATGCTCACCCAGTGTCTTCTTAATATTCTTTATATCTTCAGGCTTATTTTCCTTCAACTCTTTGAATTAACTTAAGAGATTTGTGTGAACATCATTGATTGGTTGTTTTAAATCCTGTGCCTTATCAAGATTTTTAATTTGTTCCTGTGGCTGGGACATATCTTCCTGACTCTTAGCACAACTGGTAATTTTTTGCTGACATTTAGGCATCTGGTTCTGTTGATGAGTTTACTCTGTTGATCAATTTCTCTCTCTTGCCTAAGATTTTACTGCTCAGTAGTTGTCTTTTTTATTTCAGCACTCTTCTTTCATTTTTGGTTCAACTTATTCTAAATCTTTAAAATTTCCCTGTTTAAGTTATCAAAACAGATACTGGGACCCACCAACGGGGCACAGACTGGATCCAACAGGACCTGGGGATAGACACAAGAGAGACTCCAAAATGCCTTTTTTTTCCCCCTTCACTTTCCCCGACTGTCAGCAGATGACACTCCTCAGTGAACCTTTCCACAGAGGTCTCTTCCAACCTCTACTGGCTGGTATTTCCCAGCCATTTACAGCCTAGATTCAAACCTGGACCCTGCCATTTAAATTCACTAGAGAGAAACCACACTCAGTCCTCCAACACACCCTCCCTCTTCTCAGTAGAGCCTTCTCAGTAGGCCTCAATCAGCCACAGATTTTACCAAGACTGTTTGCTTCAAAGATGGGGTATGAGTGCCATTCCCTGCCATGGGGTTGAGTAACTCACAGTTTTCATTTTGGCCTCTGTCTCTCTCTCTGACCCACTCCCTCTTGGAGGATATGTGCAGAACTCCCTTGCTCTACAGATACCCAAAGCAGTTGCTTTGGACAACTTATGCCCATCCTCCTCTGTTTTTGTAAGAGAAAGGAGCCATGCCAACCTACTTCAATGCCATCTTCCCCAAACTTCAATAGTCTGGCACAAGGGCCCAGGAGGTCTGGGATCTGCTGTCAGCATCAAGTTTTACTTAAACTCTCTGAGTATTCATAATTTTATCAGGTTCCCATCCACCTCTCTAGCCTCCCAGGAGCCAGTCCTCCTGAAGAACAAGAGGACCCACCACCACTGCCTCCCACTCACTCCCTTGTTTCATCCTGGGCTCCTCCATTTTCCCCTCAGTCCTGCAAGTGGCCGTTTAATATTTATTGATGCTTATATTATGGATCTCTATTACAAAAATGAGCTTCTGGCACAAAAATCAAAGAATGTCTTTAATTTGGTTAAACCTAAAGTACTAGGCATAAAAGCATATACTTAAACATTTGACAATTACAAATTTGGTATTTTCGAACTGAAAGAAAACATAAAGCTCATGTTGTTAGCAACATACTATTGGTATTTATTTAACTGATACAGAAATGAATTTTATTTTCTGTCTTAGTATAGAGAAGGGATTAAGCAGATTATTTAAATATCTCAAGCCCCTTGAAAAACTAAACCTTCAGACATTTTACAGACTATATGTGAAAACAATAGTTTCCTTTTATGATACTGAGGAGCTAAAATTTTGATACTTGTTAAGTGAATCTCCTACAGCACCACGGTGTGTTAATCCCTGAAACAAAGCCATAGACAAGTCTAGCAAATTGGTGAAATTCTCAGAGATTATAGCTCAGAGTAATTACTTGTTCTCAGTACTATTACTGAAGTTATTACTTTTCACAACTACCTATTACCTATAAAAGCTCATACCCAAAGAAATGCCTTGGGCTAAGACTTTGTTTTTATCATCTAACCCTAGATATGAGGGATCCAAGACACAGCTGAGTAAAAGCCTTTAAAACATAATTCTTTTAGCAATTAGTACAATTTTGCTGCCACTTTCTAAATTATGTATGCTTATAGACATAGAGCTAAAATCAATGGCCTAACTATGCAGCTGGAGGAAATAGAAAAAGAACAGCAAGTTAATCCCAAAGCAAGCAGAAGGAATGAAATGGCAAAGATCAGAGCAGAAATAAATGAAATTGAGAACAGAAAAACAATAGAGAGAATTAGGAAAACCAAAAGTTGGTTCTTTGAGAAGCTTAACAAAATCAACAAACCCTTAGCTATACTGACAAAGAAAAAAAGAGAGAAGATGCAAATAAATGAAATAAAAAATGAAAACAGGGACATTACCACTGACTCAACAGAAATAGGAGAGATCATTAGAGGATACGATGACAAGTGTATGCCAAAAAAACTAGACAATGTAGACAAAATGGAAGAATTCCTAGGAATGTTAAAACAACCTATACTGACCCTGAAATAAATAGAAGACCTCAACAAACCAATCACAAGTAAAGAAATGAAACAGTCATCAA
Organism: Chaetophractus vellerosus; assembly: GCA_004027955.1. Taxonomy (NCBI): domain Eukaryota; kingdom Metazoa; phylum Chordata; class Mammalia; order Cingulata; family Chlamyphoridae; genus Chaetophractus; species Chaetophractus vellerosus. The sequence goes on along the minus strand of PVKH010000021.1, from coordinate 20,962 downwards.
ACAACTCCCCAAAATGATAAGCCCAGGACCAGATGGTTTCACAGGTGGGTTCTACCAATTATTCAATGAAAATTTAATACCAATTTTACTCCAGGTCTTCCAAAAAATTGAACAAGAAGGAATGCTACCAAACTCATTCTATGAAGCCAATATCACCCTAATACCAAAGCCAGACAAAGATAGTTAAAAAAGGAAAATTACAGACCCATTTTTCTAAAGAATATGTATGCAAAAATCCTCAAAAAAATACTTGCTAATTGAATCCAGCAACACATTAAAAGAATTATTCATCCTAATCAAGTGGGTTTTATACCAGGCATGCAAGGGTGATTCAACACAAGAAAATCAAATAATGTAATACACCACATTAATAAATCAAAAAAGAAAAATCACATGATCTTATCAATTGACACAGAAAAGGCATTTAACAAAATATAGCATCCTTTCTTGATAAAAATTCTACAAAAGATAGGAATTGAAGGAAACTTTCTCAACATGATAAAGGTAATATATGAAAAACCCACAGCTAACATTGTACTCAATGGTGAAAGACTGAAAGCTTTCTTGTTGAGATCAGGAACACGATGATAAACAAAATGTAGTGTGTGTATATATATATACATATATATATATATATATATGTATATATATATAACGGAATACTATGCTGCAGTAAGAAGAAATGAAATTGGAATACACAGGATAACATGGATGAATCTTGAAGATATTTTGCTAACTGAAGGTGAGGATGCCCACTGTCACCACTGTTGTTCAATAAAGAGCTAGAAGTTCTAGCTAAAACAATAAAGCAAGATAAAGAAACAAAATGCATCCAGAAAGGAAAAATTAAAACGTCCATTATTCATTGATGATGTGATCCTATATCTGGAAAGACCCAAAAAATCGATGACAAATATGCTAGAACTAATAAAGAATTTCAGTAGTTTCAGGATACAAGTTCAATATGCAAAAATCAGTGGTGTTTCTATATAGTTGTATTGTGAAATCTGAGGAGAAAGTCGGGGAAAAAATTCCACTTACAATAGCAACTAAAAGAATCAAATATTTAGGAACAAACTTAACCAAGGATGCAAAGCATTTGTATTCAGAAAACTAAAATGCATTGCTAAAAGAAATAAAAAGACATAAATAATTGGAAGAATATCCCATGCTTATGGATTGGGAGACTAAATATCATTAAGATGTCAATTCTACCCAAATTGATATACAGATTCAATGCAATCCAAATAAAAATTCCACCACCATTTTTTAAACAAATGGAAAACCCAATTATCAAATTTATTTGGAAGGCTAAGGGATCCTGAATAGCCAAAAACATCTTAAAAAGGAAAAACAAAGATGGACGACTCTCACTTCCAGACTTTAAATGATATTACCAAGCTACAGTGATAAAAACAGCATGGCATTGGCATGAAGATAGACACATAGACCAAAGGAACCAAATTGATGGTACAGAAACAGACCCTCACATCTATAGTCAAGTGATTTTTGGCAAGTCTGACAAACCCACCCAGCTCAAGCAGAACAGTCCATTCAACAAATGGTACTGGGAAATTGGATAGCTGTAGCCAAAAGAAAGAAAGAGGACTCCTATGTTACACCTTATACAAAAATTAACTCAAAATGGACCAAAGGCCTAAATATAAAAGCAAGAACCAAAAAGCTCCTAGAAGAAAATGTAAGAAAACATCTTCAAGATCTGGTGGTAGGTGGTACATTCTTAAACCTTACACCAAAAGAACAAGCAGCAACAACAACAAACATGGATAAATGGGACCTTCTTAAACTTAAATACTTATGTGATTCAAAGACTTCATCAAGACAGTGAAAAAGAAGCCCACTCAATGGGAGAAAATATTTGGAAAACAGATATCCAGTAAGGGTTTGATTTCAAGTCTATATAAAGATATCATACAACTCAACAATAAAAGAGCAAGCAATCCAGTTTAAAAATGGGCAAAAGATTTAAATAGACATTACACCAAATAGGAAATACAAATGGCCAAAAAGCACATGGGAAATTATTCCATATCACTGGCTATTAGAGAAATGCAAATCAAAAGGACAATGAGCTATCTCACACCACATAGAATGGCCATTATTTAAAAAAAAATAGAATACAGTAAGTGCTGGAGAAGATATGGAGAATTTGAAACACTCTGTCATTGTTGGTGGGATTGGAAAATGGTGCAGCCTCTGTGGCAGATAATTTAGCAGTTCCTTAGGGAGCTAAATATAGAACTGCCATATGATCCAGCAATTCCTCTACTAGGAATATACCTAGAAGAACTAAAAACTGTGACACAAACAGATATCTGCACACCAATGTTCATAGTGGCATTATTCACAATTGCCAAAAGATAGAAACAACCCAACTGTCCAACAACCAATGATTGGATAAACAAAATGTGGTATATACATATGATGGAATACAAGGCTGCATTAAGAAAAAATGAAATTTGAACACATATGATAACATGGATGAATCTTGAAGACATTATGCTAACTGAAGTAAGCCAGACAGGAAAGGACAAATATTGCCTGGTCTCATTAATATGAGATAAATACGAAGAATAAACACATGGAGTTGAAACCTAAAGTATAGGTGTATTAGTTGACACATTAGCCTAACCATCACAGTCCACCCCTTCTCAACTTAGCAACCATACACATTACCTTAAACCATACTTAGTCTCTAACTAAAAACAGTAACAAACATGAATATATATATATATTTCCACCTAAAAATGTTCAACTCTCCTTGTACAACTGGAAACACATTAATTCCCTACAGAAAAGAGTGCAAGTCCTTGGGTAATATTCACTCTTAAACTTGACATCTTTAAAGATTTATTTATTTTATTACATATCTCCCCTTCCCCCCGCTGCGGCGACGCGCCGAGAGTGGTCACTGCGCAGGCGCGGCTTTCCCCGCTTGTGGGCAGTCTCTGCGTCCGTTCACGGCCGGCTTTCAGTTCGCGGGTGGCTGGCTGCGCTCCATCCGCGGGCGACCTGCCCTGCCCGTGGTGGCTCTTGCCATGTCTGTGGCAGCTTCTTGCCCTGTCCACGGCGGCTCCGGCCCGCCCATGGCGGCTTGCCATTCTCAAGGCGGTCTGCCCGCTAGGAGAGGTCCCCGGGAATCGAACCTGGGGCCTCCCATGTGGTATGCCGGCACCCTATCCACTGGGCTATCGAGCCGGCCCCCTTTAAATATTATAACATGCAACTAATCCAACTTGATGATAAGGGAAAAGGTTGGGGAAGAAACAAAGAAATGCATTTTATGTACATATATAATCATATTCATAATGAAATAAGGAAGAAAGATTCATGACTATTACAGTCCTCATTTTTGTAACTGGTCATGAGGTCAAAGTTGATATTTATCACTACCTTCTTCCACTTCCCATTCTATGTTCCCATTACCCTCAGCAAGCACATCAGCTGGCTGTGGTTCTTTGCCTGGTGGGGTGACCCAAACTTTCAATCATGAAGATTATGGGCCATTATTAGTCCTGCTTGGATTGGGTTGTGGCAATTTTACATTGACTTTATTCACAGGGCATGAGAGTACTAAGAGACACCCTAGAGGATCTCCTGTATTCCAGGCAAACTCTTCTTTATCCTCATTATATAGATGCAAGCCTACTTCCCCTTGATAGTCAGGATTAATCACCCTAGCCAGTACAGTAATTCCCTTCTTTGTCTTTTGATTCAGAGGTAAGAGGAGTCCAAAGCAGCCAGGTGGCAGTCTTAACTTCAGTTCAATGTAATCGTTGTGTTCCCTGGTGACAGCACTCCTCCTTTTGGAATTAAGACCTGTAGACCAGCAGACCTTAAGTTTGCAGGGACAGGAAGCAAAAATTTTCCTGGTGGGTCACTAGGGGTAATAGTGAGTGGTGCCATTCCCATTTCCATCCCTTGATTCCTGGACCCATGAATCCTGGCTATGGGAGAAACAGCACCATAGAGTGGGTGCTGATTTAGAGCTTACACAGCCCCCTAGAGAACATTGCCCCAGCCCGGCAAGGTTTTGCCACATATTTGGTGCCATAATTGAGTCTTCAAGAGGCCATTCCACTGTTCTATCAATCCAGCTGCTTCAGGATGATGGGGAACATGGTAAGACCAGTGAATTACATGGGCATGTGGCCATTCCCACACATCATTTTCTGTGAAATGGGTTCTGAGATCAGAAGCAATGCTGTGTGAAATGCCATGGTGGTAGATAATATATTCAGCAAGTCCACGGATGGTCGTTTTGGAATGAGAATTGCGTGCAGGGAATGCAATCCCATATCTTCAGTATTTGTCTATTCCAGTTAAAACAAATCTCTGCCCCTTCCATGGTGGAAGTAGTCTGCCCCTTCCATGATGGAAGTGGTCTAACCATATTGGGGGCTAAATGTGGATCTCTGCTGCTGGCAGATTGGGCTTTCAGCAGTGGCTGAGGCCAAATCAGCCTTGGAGAGGAGAAATCCATGTTGCTGAGCCCATACATAACATCCATCCTTACCTCCATGGCCACTTTATTCTTAAGCCCATTGGGCAATGACAGGAGTGGCTGGGGAAAGAGGCTGAGTGTTAGCCACAGAGTGAGTCATCTTATTCACTTGATTATTAAATCTTCCTCTGCTGAATTCACCCTCTTGTGAGCATTCATGGATGCAAACATTTTCATGCTTTTTGCCCACTCAGAAAAGTCTATCCACATACTTCTTTCCCAGACCTCTTTGTCACCAATTTTCCAATCATGTTACTTCCAAGTCCCTGACCATCCAGCCAAACCATTAACAACAATCTGTGAATCAGTGTACAAACACACCTCTGGCCATTTGTTCTTCCAAGCAAAATGAAGAAACAGGTGCACTGCTTGAAGTTCTGCCCACTGGGACGGTTTGGCCTCACCACTGTATTTCAGTGATGTCCCAGAAAAGGGTTGCAGTGATACAGCTGTCCACTTCTGGGTGGTAGCTGCATATCATGCAGAACCATTTCTAAACCAGGCCCGAGTTTTCTCTTCCTCAGTCAAATGATTATAAGGGACTCCCCAAGAAGCTAAAGCTGTGGGTTGGGAAAGAGAAGGTAACATGGCAGGGGTGGTGGCCATGGACAATTGAGCTACTTCTTCATAAACCTACTTGTGCCTTCAGGACCGGCTCAAGCCCTATCTCGCAAATACTGCTTCCATTTTTTTATAGAGTGCTGCTGTGCATGCCCAACTTTATGGTTTGGTGGGTCAGAAAATACCCAGCTCATGATAGGCAACTCCAGTCTCAAGGTAAATTGATGGCCTTTGGTTAAGTGTTCAGTCTCTACTAAGGCCCAGTAGCAGGTCAAAAGTTGTTTCTCAAAAGGAGAGTAGTTATTTGCAGAGGATGGCAGGGCTTTGCTCCAAAATCCTAGGGGTCTGTGTTATGATTTTCCTATAGGGGCCTGCCAAAGTCTCCAGACGTCATCTTTATTCGCTACTGAAACTTCAGGCACCATTGGATCTGCTGGATCATATAACCCAAATAGTAGTACAGCTTGCACAGCAGCTTGGACTGGTCCCAGAGCCCCATCTTATTCTGGTCCCCAGTCAAAACTGGCAGCTTTTCTTGTTACTCGGTAAATGGGCTGGAGTAGTACACCCAAATGAGGACTATGTTGTCTCCAAAATCCAAAAAGACCAACTTAGCATTGTGCCTCCTTTTTGTTTATATGAGAGACCAGATGCAACAGCTTATCCTTTACTTTAGAAAGGATATCTTGACATGCCCCACACCACTGGACACCTAGAAATTTCACAAATGTGGGGGGCCCCTATATTTTTGTTGGATTTATCTCCCATCCTCTCTCACACAAATGCCTTACCAATAAGTCTAGAGTCATTGCTACTTCTTGCTCACAAGGTCCTATCAAAATAAAATCAATATAATGGACCAGTGTGATGTCTTGTGGAAGGGAGAGACAATCAAGGTCCCTGTGGACAATATTATGACATAGTCCTGGAGAGTTGATATATCCCTGAGGAAGGACAGTGAAGGTATACTGTCAGCCTTGCCAGCTGAAAGCAAACTGTTTCTGGTGGTCCTTACTAATGGCAATTGAGAAAAAAAAAGGCATTTGCCACATCAACAGCTGCATACCATGTACCAGGGATGTGTTGATTTGCTCAAACAATGATACCACATGTGGGACAGCACCTCCAAATAGAGTCACCACCTGGTTAAGCTTATGATAATCTACTGTCATCCTCCAAGATCCATTTGTTTTCTGCACAAGCCAAATAGGAGAGTTGAATGGGGATGTTTTGGGAATCACCACCCCTGCATCCTTCAAATCCTTAATGGTGGGATTAATCTCTGCAATACCTCCGGGAATCTGGTATCGCTTTTGGTTTATTATTTGGTTAGTCAGAGGGAGTTCTAGTGACTTTCACTGGGCCTTTCCTACCATAATAGCCCTCACTCCACAAGTCAGGGATCCAATGTGTGGATTTTGCCAGTTACTGAGTATGTCTATTTCAATTATGCATTCTGGAACTGGGGAATAACCACAGAATGGGCCCGGGGACCCACTGGGCCCACTGTGAGACAAATTCTTGAGCTAAAACTCCATCAATCACCTGACTTCCATAAGCCCCTACTCTGACTGGTGGACGTTTTGGGTCTCTTGGAATTAATGTCACTTCTGAGTCAGTGTCTAAGAATCCCTGAAACGTCTGGGCATTTTCTTTTCCCCAATGCATAGTTACTCTGGTAAAAGCCCGTATGTCTCCTTGGGGAAAGGTGGCAGGAAGAGTACTGTATAAATTTTTGGAAGTTTAACAGGATCCTTCCCCAAAGGGACCTGGCCTTCTCTTCATTCAAGGGGCTCTGGGTCTGTAAACTGTCTCAAGTCTGGGAATTGATTAAGGGCCATGATTCTCTGCATCTATAATTTGAGTTAGGGTTTTGTTCACTCAACCTAGAACTCTTCTGCTTATACATAACCAAAAGAAATTTATTAGACTGCCCATCTATTTCACCTCTGGGTACCCAATGATCTATTAGCCAACACCATAACTATGTGACTCAGACTATTTTGAGTGCTGCTTTGAATCTGCCTTTCTTTGCAGTAGCCACACCCAACTTATCTTTGGCGATTAACTGCAAATACTTGCTTTTTACCAGACAAGAGATCCTATCATCCACATAATGTTTAAGGATGCTAATTCTATTACAGCCTTCCCTACACTAATATCGGGACTACAGAGAAGAGCAACCACAGAGCTCTTCAGCTAAGATGGAGTTAGTCTTACAAATTTATTCCTCACAGTCCTGGTTAAAGGTATGTCCTCTGGACATTCCTGGGTTTAGCATTCCAATCCCTCTAAGCATTTGAATTCCCTCTTCTACTGTATACCAGGGCAAATCAGGCATCTCAACCTCAGACATGCTAGGCCATCTTTTGGTCCATGTTTTGGTCAGCCACCAGAACAAATTGTTAGAGCCCTTTCTAAATCCTTGAGCTACAGCATATATTCCAGAATTTCTGCTTAGTGGGCCCATATCAATAAACTCAGTGTGTGATCCAACTTTATATTCTTTCCACCATTATCCCGTATACTTAGTATCCATTCCCACACATGCGCCTCTGATTTCTGTCTATATAAGTTGGAAAACTCATGCAGTTCTTTCAGAGTATAGCGTATTTCCTCATGGGTCACACTTGGTATTTCACCTTTGGGGACTTGTGATTTTAGTCTGTTAATATCTTGAAGACAAGAGGGGTTGTGGGGGTGGGTAAGGAGAAGGGTTAGAAATGCCTTATAAGCTACTGACCTCAGGGCATTCTTTTGCATTTTTTTCTGGTGAGACAGAATTAATTTCTTCAGGCTAGTTGGAAGGCAGATTCCTCAGGGCAGGGTGGAAGTTGGGCAGGGCATGCTGGAGTTTGGCTGATATCTGCCTCAGGGCCAGGAGGAGGTCCAGACTCTTTGAGGCAGGCCAGAGCCTAGAAAGTGCATGCTTTAGTTTGTTTGGTACTAACCTCAGGGCTAGAAGGAGATCCAGACTCCCTGGGGCAGGCTGGAGGCTGGGTGATACAAGGTTGACAAAGTGTGGTCTCCACAGGGCAGGCCATCAAGGTTTATGTGGTAAAGTATCAGCAAAATTTAGGGTTCCAGTGTCCCCACCAATGTTATCATCATCCCATATGTCTCCATCCCAATCCTCGGGGTTCCACTCCTTACCAATCAGTGCCTTAACTTTAACTGCAGATAACCTGCAGGGTTGAGATTCAGTTTCCTTTGTAACTCTGCTACTCATACAATGAGAGTCTTAAGTCTGGTTCTCATATCTCAAGCCTATGGCTGCAGAAAACAAGATTTTCTTTCAGAGCACACATAGGAACTTTCACATCAATCATGTGGCATTAAAGTTGCAAATTTAGAGCCTTTAGCTCATCTATTTCTTTTGTAACTGTATCCAGAGTATCTAGGAGGAGCCAGCCAACATCATTATAACTTTTTTTGTTGTTGTTGTTACATATCCCCCCCCCTTCTGCTTGTTCTTGCTGTGTTCATTTTTTTCACGTTCTTCCGTGTCTGCTTTGTCTCCCCCCATTGCGGCGACTCACCAAGTCAGCTCACTGCACAGGCGGCTTGCCCCGTTCATGGGAGGCTCTGCTCTGCTTGTGGGTGGCTCTGCTCTGTCCGTGGGCAACTTGCCCTGCCCGTGGTGGCTTTGCCCTGCCCGTGGCGGGTTTGCCCTGCCCGTGGTGGCTTTTTGCCCTGCCCACAGTGGCTCTGCCCTGCCCATGGCAGCTTGCCCTCTCAAGGCAGTCTGCCCACTCGGAGAGGCCCCAGGAACTGAACCCAGGGTCTCCCATGTAGAGAACCAGTGCCCTATCCACTGGGCTACAGCCAACCCCCTCATTATACCTTTTGACTCCACAAAACTCAAGGTGTTTAAAACACTCTCACCCAGATCCTTGCCTCTTATAAGCCTGGAAGTAGGGAAATCCAGTGATGATATTTTGCATATCTCCATTGCCAAATCATGCCATGAACTGCTAGTGGCCTTTTCATTATTGGAAAGGGAGGTATTAGTACCCTTGAGTCCAATTAGAGTAGACAGCCAATTGCAAAACTCCCAGAACCACTTCAGACATCCTATGTTTAAGATTCTGTTCCTTAAGAATCACTCCTGGTACCAATTGTATTAGTCAGGGTTCTCTAGGGAACAGAATCAAAAAAGATATCTGTAAATAGTATGAGATTTTATAGAAGTCTCTCACATGACCATAGGGATGCACAAGTCCAGGTTCTGCAGGTAGGCTGCAAACCAGGGGCTCCAATGAAAGTCCAGTGAAGGTACTTGATGAGTTTGTGGGAGATGTTGATGTCCAAAGATGAACTGAGAAATTCTCTCTGGATGCTGAAATCACTTCACCTTTCAAGGCATTCAATTGATTGGATAAAGCATCACTCATTGCTGATGGCAATCTCCCTAGTTGATCACAGATGTAATTAGTCATCTATGCCATCTATGCAGTAAACTCACCTATGACTAAAGCCCCCAAATATCCTTGTATTACAATTAGCCCAGTGCTTGCTTGACCAAACAACTGGGCACAATTGTTTGGTCATGTTAACTGGCCAAGTTGACACATTAGCCTAACCATCACAATAGGTTACTGGAGTTAAGATGAGGGTTGAGAAGAAATACTGATGCTTAATGTATGTAGACATTTTAATTAACTTGACTGCAAAGGTGTAAAAATGCATAAAGGTGATGGTAACCCATTGTAGTGAGTAGCAGCTGGTTTATAAATGGGATTGTGGCTGAGGAGGGTAGTCTAGGGATGTAAATATCAATTGAAAGAAAGCTAAAGAATAATCTAAAGACTGAATAACAGAGTGAACCCAAAGGAGGATGAGAATTGTGGTTGATTGTACAGATGCAAGAGTGTCCTTCTATGAGCTAAAGCAGATGTACATCACTATTGCAAGGTGGTGGGAATTGGAGAAGTATGGGAAAAATGCAATTGGTGTGACTTATGGACTGTGGTTAAACAGCAATATTGTAATATTCTTGCAACAATGCCAAAGATGAACTATGTTGATAATGCGGGGGAGTATGGAAAAAGTGTGCCAAATGTATACTATAGACTGTGATGAGTGATGATATTACCTCATGATCTGTAACAAATATTCCACCATGGTGTGGAATGTTGGTGAAGGGGTGTTGTATGGGAATTCTACATATGTGCATGATTGTTTTATAAGTTCACAACCTCTGTAATAAAAATATATTAAAAAATAATAAGGTGGGTTGGGGGAAAATGCACCAAATGTAAGAAATGGACTATAGTTAATAGTGATATTTTCATGATGCTCTTGCATAGTTTATAACAAATATTTCACAACAATGCAAAGTGCTGGAGGAGGGGTAATGTGTGGGAACCTTGTATAATGATATGCATGTTTATTTTGTAAGTTCACAACTTTCACTATATGCTTATTGTTAGTGTACGTTCATGTTATATGTTATGTAAAAAATATATTTTAAAAAAGCCATGGCAACTAAATGCAATATATGATCCTGGATTGGATTGTGTTCCAGGAAAAAAGATGCTATAAAGGATTTGATTGGGAATCTGAACAAAGTTTGAATATGAGCTGTGGATTAGATATAGTATCTTATAAACACTAAATTTCCTGGTTTTAATAAATATACTAAATATTCTTTGGTTATAAAAAAGACTGTACTTTTTCTTGGAAAATAATAACTTAATCTTTTGATGTAAGGGGGCATAGATTCTCCTACCTATTTTCAAATGATTCATTAATTACACTTAAAATAAACGAATATAGCTATAGATAGATGACTGATGGATAGATAGAGAGAAAGAGAGACAGAGAGATAGAAAGATAAAATAGAAAGAAACAGGGAAAGAAAGAAAGACAATTAGTTTAATAAAACAAATGGGTGAAAATGAAACAATTAAGAAATCTGTGTTAAAGATGTATGTATATGTGTGTGAGAAAAACTAACACCCAACACACCCATACACACACATGTACACATAAAGGAGTATATGTTTCAGTTTTTCTGAAAATTTAAAAATATATAAATATTAAAAAGTAAATAAAAAATTTGTGCCCAAATAAGCATCCCCAAATTACCAACCATGCCAGTTTCCTGGGATATGAAATTTCAGTACTTTAAGCAGGAAAGTCCCAGGCAAATGGGGGCGATATTGTCACCCTTCCCCCACCACAAGTACAAAGTGTGTATTTATGTTAGAAATGGAAGAGATTCGGGGATCCCCCATATTTTTATATAACATTTATGTAATCTAAATATCTTTTTTAAAAAATTAAAAAGTTTATTATTAAAAAAAAGAAATGGAAGAGACGGGTTTCCTTGCTATTTCATTTGAATGCTAAGATTTACTTATGCATTTATGGAAGCATAAAATCAATGTAAGAGAACAGTATTTTAGGATGAGAAAAGAGGGTATGAATTGTGTTATTGGCATGTTTGGCATGCTAGAGTGATAACTTTAGATGAACTATGGAAACATATTTACTATGGGCCTTCTTTTTAGAGAATAACAGTTAGCCTGTAAATGTGTAAGTTTAATCATCAAAAAAAAATACAATCAATATACAAAATTCTTTATTTATAAATAAAAAGATTGCTTCCTTATGTGGAAGATTAAAGGAAACTAATTTCCCTCATGCTGCTATCAGTATCTAATGAAGGACTTCAATTTATTTTGAACTGAGATTACATCTTAACATCCCATCCAAGTACAATAGCTGGCACACATCATACATGAGTTCTAAAGGGAAAAGAGATGAATAGTCTAATTGTATTTTCAAAACACTTTAAACAGGTTTGATGCTTGAAAAGTCACTTCACTTTTTGCCAACAAATTATGCCAATATTCCTTTTATCTAAAGGAAAAGATTTTCCCAAAGGAAAAGTCAAGCTTTTCAGAGATTAGTATGTATTTGAGTCAGTTGAGAGGAATTTTGGAAAATATAGACCAAATTCTCATTATATTATTACCAAAAGTTAAGCATAAACCTCATTCCAAATATGTGTTAAGCTAAAATTTAAAGGCGAATTCTGAAGGATTTTTCTGCAAACATGTCTCAAGAATCTGCCCTGAAATTCTTTAGAGCAAGTAAGATGTTGAGCTTCACAGGTAGTTTCTCCCTGCTGACCCACAGCTATACTTCTCAGAGACGTTGGAATAAAAATTAAGGGAAAGTGCTCTTTATTTCTCAAACTGTAGTTTTGCTTTTAAAGACACAACATGGAATAGAAGAAAGGACTTTTGATTTGGAATCCTAAGTTTTTTATTTTTCTGAATCTTGGCTTCATAATTATTGGTCCTAAGATGGTTCTATGATTCTCTGGGCTTATTTACACACCTATAAAATATAATACAATAAAACTGTGTCTACCCACCTCACAAAGCATGCTGGGAGCATCAACTATAGCAACTTACAAGAAAATAATTTACAAAAAGTGATTTGTTCATGGTCCTTTTGGATGGTTCACATTTTACCCAACTACTGTCTTGATAGTCTTTTATAAGAATTTTAGCTCCTTGTAGTGTTTTCATTTCATTCATCCTAGCTGCATGATAACTATATCTAAAATCAAAGGCTAAATTATGTGGACAACTTATGTATGTGGCAATCTAGTGGCAAATTGTGATACTTTCTCCTTAGTGAGGTGGACAGCAAATGTTCCACAATAAGTGTTGAACTGGAGACCAACAACTGGCAAGATCTTATCTTGCAGCAGCTCTGGTTCAGCTGGCAGTACTTCATAGGGTGGCTGATCCTGAAGGGTCAACTCCTAGCAAAGGCTTGTTAGGTGATACCTCCTGTTTACTACCCAGAAGTCCTACTCACACTCTGTAGGAGGATTCTGGTTATCATCTGCCTGGTAGCTCTCCTAAAGAACTCCCATGCACCTTGGTAATTCCTAGTTCAGAGTCATTGTTTCAACACCATCTGTTGAACAATATTTTACTGTTTCTAAATTTGTCCAACCTTGAGCTTTCGAAGGGTAAAAATATGAAAAACAACATGGCTGTCCTCAAGAAATTTATAGGACAGTGTTATTCATAGACTAGTAAATAGATGAGTGTGGATAAGTGCTCAGCTGCAGTCTGACAGATGTCATGGGTTCATGGATAATAGATATCTGGAGTATCTAAACTTTAATGGGTAAGTCATAGCTTAGGCCCCTCGGAGCATTCCAAGCCTAACTTCATTGGGTACAGTTCTTTAAAAGAAATAGGTGAGGACTTCTAAACCTGGGTTCCATAAATATATTATCTGGTATCAGGAGAGTTCTGGGAGGATTCTGTGAATTTGTGTGCTTTCATTTCAGTAATGACCTCAATCATGTAAGTCAGAGCTTAGCAAACTTTTCTGTAAAGTGCCAGATGTTAAATATTTTAGACCTTGTAGGCTATATAGTCTCTATCACATTACTGAACTCTGCCATTACAGCAAAAAAGCAGCCACAGACAATAACTAAAACAGTTGGACATGACTGTGTTCCATTAAAAAAATTATTTACAAAGCTAGGTGAGGACAATTACCAAAAGATGGAATTCTCTTCCAGAAAATTGACGAAGAGGGAAAATTACCCAACACATTTTATGAATCCAACATCAAGATCAACACACAAAAATCAATAATGTTTCTGTACACTAATATTGAACAATTTGAGGAGGAGATCAGAGAAAATAATTCCATTCACAATAGCAATAAAAAGACTCAAGTACCTAGGAATCAATTTAACCAAGGAGGTACAGTACCTGTATTCAGAAAACTACAAAACCCTGCTATAAGGAATCAGTGAAGACATAAACAAATGGAAAGACATTCTGTGTTCATGGATTGGAAGGGTAAATATCGTGACGATGTCAATCCTACCCAAACTGATTTATAGATTCAATGCAATACTAATCAAAATTCCAATAGCCCACTTTACAGAGATAGAAAAACCAATTACCAAATATACTTGGAAGGGAAAGTACACCCAAATAGCCAAAAACATTCTAAAATTGAAGAGTAATGTTGGAGGATTTTCACTGCCTGATCTTGAAACATATTACAAAGCCACAGTGGTCAAAATAGCATGGTATTGGCATAAGGATAGAAAAATTGATCAGTGCAATAGAATGGAGGTCCAGAAATAAAACCTCACCTCTCTGGCCATGTCCATATTAAAAGGATAAAGCACTCTCTTCAACAAATGGTGCTGAGAGAACTGGATAGCCATAACGAAAAGAATGAAAGAGGGCCCCTATCTCACTCTCTACACAAGAATCAACTCAAAATGTTTCAAAGACCTAAATATAAAAGCCAGGACCTTAAAACTACTGGAAGAAAATGTAGGGAAGCATCTTAAAGTTCCTGTGGTAGGTGATGGTTTCTTGGACCTTACACCCAAAGCAAGACCAATGAAAGAAAAAATAGATAAATGGGACCTCCTGAAAATTAAACACTCTTGTACCTCAAAGGACTTTGTCAAAAGGGTGAAAGGGCAGCTGACAATGGGAAAAAACATTTGGAAATCACATGTCCAATAAGAGTTTAAAACCGTGATATATAAAGAAATCATACAACTCAACAATAAAAAGACAAATGACCCAATTAAAAAATGGGCAAAAGACCTGAAAAGACATTTGTCCAAAGAAAAAATAAAAATGGTGAAAAAAAAAAAACACGAAAAAATGTTCAACATCACTAGTGATTAGGGAAATGCAAATCAATGCTACAATGAGATTTCATTTCACACCTATTAGAATGGCCACTATTAAAAAGACAGAACTACAAGTGTTGGAGAGGATGTGGAGAGATAGGAACACTTATTCACTGTTGGTGGGAATGTAGAATGATATAGCTACTGTGGAGGACTGTTCGGCAATCCCTAAGAAGCTGAATGTACATTTGCCACGTGACCCAGCAATATCACTACTGGGTATATACCCAGCAGAACTGAGAGCAGTGACATTACCAGACATCTGCACACTGATGTTCATAGTGGTGTTATCCATGATTGCTGAAAGATGGAAACAACCAGGTGTCCATCAACTGATGTATATACACACAATGGAATATTATGCAGCTGTAAGAAGAAACAAAGTCATAAAACATGACAACATGGATGAACATGGAGGACATTATGTCAAATGAAGCAAACCAGGCAAAAAAGGACAAATATGGTATGATTGCACTATTAAGAACTAAATATACTGTGTAACTTGTGGAGTTAATAACCTGAATATGAGTCACAAGAAAATAGAACGAGTTTAGAGAATAGAAAGTTGAAGATAATTAGTGTAGAATGGTAAAAAGGATGTGTGTTAATTTTTAGAAATGAATAGAAAAGCTGAAAGTACATCATAGTGTTGGTTACTAGCACTGGTATTAGATGGGTATGACAGTGGTTGAAAGGGAACGTCTAAGGTCATGTAACTTACTAAATGGAAAGCTATAAACATAACATGGGACTGTATAGCATAGTAAAACCTCATGTAAAATAGGAATATGGGTAACATTATAAATATAAGACTGCTTTTCTTTGAAACTGAACAAATGAACAAATGTATGTTAATGTTACAAGATGTTAATATTAGATGAAAAAGCACATGCAAGTGAAAGAAACCAGACACAAAGAATTATGTATTGTATGATTCCATTTATTTAATATGTAAATATAAATCAATTTATAAAGATGAAATTAGATTAGTGGTTATGTAGAGCTATGGAAGGATAGAGGAATTGAGAGGTGAGCTGAGAAAGACTTTGTTATCGTTAAGAAACTGAAAGAACAGTAGTGAAAATAGAGCATAGAGAACAATGGTGTAAAAATGTGGTTCTCAAACTTTGCTGCACATTGTAATTATACCAGTATCTTTAAAAATGAATGGTCCCTGGCTGCTACCCTCAGACCTTCTGATATAATTGGTATAGTATACAATCTGGGCATCAGGACTTTTAAAACTCACCATGTGATTCTGATGTGCAACTGTTTGGTAACCACTGGTAGGGTTGGAGAGGTAGGCAGGAAATAAATCAGACAAAACCTGCTCGGGTAGGTAAATACTTTCAATTTTCTTCTAAGTGCAGTAGAAAACCATTGAAAAATCTAAAGAAAGGAGTAACATGACTCAATTTATTTTTAGCAAGGCCAATATGACTACTGTGTGACATAAGAGAAATAGTTTGGGAGAATAAAGACCAATTAAGAAGAACTCTTAAGAAGACCAATCAAAATGCTTGATATATTTCTTAAACCTTGGGTGATACAGTTGCCTGGTGTTTGATGCAGATCTGAGGAATTTAAAGGCAATTGTTTGTGATAACATGCAGTGTCTTAAGAATGCAACTTTGGCATTATTAAGCTGAACATATTATAAAAATAACTCTAAAATGTTTTGCAGCAGAACCCAACATTTTATGAAGAAATCATTACACTGGAAGAAATACCTCAAACTTGAGTAACTTTTTAGAAATGAAAATAGTCTGAACCAAGGGAGTCATATCTAATGTGTTACTCCTTAAAAAATCAATTCCCAAAGATGTGCAAATATATTTCATTTGGCATTTTTATTATTTTCCTTTCTTCTTGCACATTTTAATTTATGTTTTAAAAATAAAACGTTAACTTGTGATAACAATGTCATCTTTCCCTAGTTGTTTATGTGTGACGCTAGCTGAGGAGAGGGAGCAGGGGAGAAACATGGGGCAATAAAATAGAAAAGAAGTTGACCAGATCTCTTTATTCCTAGCAGGCCCAAGCTGGGAGAAGGGTGTGGTCCACATTACTATCACTCACAATATTCAGTTATCTTTCCTTTCTGTTATTAGGAAACACTTGAACTTCCCAGCTCCTTTTAATTGGTGGAGCATGTGGCTATGTGATGGTTAGGTTCACGTGTCAGCTTGGCCAGATAATGGTGCCCATTTGTTTGGTCAAGCAAGCATTGGCCTAATAGTTACTATGAGTACGTTTTTTGGATTTTTAAGTCACCAGTGAGCTGAGTGCATCTATGGCTGATTACATCCACAAACAACTGAGGAGATTGCCTTCAGCAATGAGAGATGTCTTATCTAATCACTTGAAGGCCTTAAGAGGAGAAGTGATTTCAGCAATCAGAAGAGTGAATTCCCATCTCTAGTTCAGACAGCCAGCATCTCCTGGGGAATTCATTGAGGACCTCCCTCAGTTTCTCACTTGCAGCCTGCCTTACAGAATTTGGACTTGTGCATCCCCACAGTTGCGTGAGACAATTTTATAAAATCTTATAAAATTTATAGATATCTCCTTTTGGTTCTGATTCCCTAGAGAACCCTGACTAATATAGGCTACTTACAACCAATGAAATGCAAATGGAATGAATGGAATGCCATAGCAAAGAGAAAGGAGCCCAGTAGGACTCTTCATCCTCCCTCTTCCAAAGCAACAAGGAGGCCTCATGTTGTAATGGCAAGGCCCCAATGCAAAGTGGCTTTGACTGTGCAGCTGCTACATGGTGGAGTTACTTCCTTGGAAAGCCACCTGGTCCTGAGATGATTAAGGGTAATCAAGAAAAAAGAATCAAAATTTGCTTTGGGTTTGTCTGTTAACACAGCATAACTTGTTCTATCCTGATTAATACAGGGAGAGAAAATTTAACCTAGAAAAAGTTTGAAAATTTAATTAAACCTTATTACATATTTTATAAAAATAAAACTATTTCCATTTCTGGTTTTTAATACCCATTTAGTTGTCAATGTAGAAAATGATCACCCTTCACACGTTATATCTAGACTTACCTATCCTAAATGTTATGCCTAGACCTACATATATACAAATATGAGAGCAGTCAGAAGAAAAGCAAGAAAATGGTTGCTCAGCACTGCTAGGAAACAATATTTGTCATGCAAAGATATGCTGAATTCCTGCCAGCAGGAAGTATTTTATGAGTTAACTTGTCTTTTTTCTCACTAATCACTCCACTCTTCAATTCATCTTGAACTCTGAAACACTGTCTATCTCTTGACAGTAGCGTCAAAACAACCAACAAACTTTCCTTGCATTTGAATACCAGAGATATTTATTTCAAGAATATTTGGGCAGAGATATAGAGAATTGTTTCCCTTAGGCCTGAACAATATTAGTCTTAAGAGTGTGAAGATGGGGAAGCATTGGATTCCTCTAGGTTCTTGTCTATGATGCATAAATGAATTTATGAATATGCCAGTTTAGTTAGGCCAGTAAAAAGAATTTATTTGGGAAATGGGGAAAAGAACAAAGCTTGCTGAGAAATGGGAGAGAAAGACAGAAATACACACCAAGATTTGGTGCAAACTCTTCTAGGCAGAAAGAGTAAGTTCTGCCTCATGTGGTTACCTTTTAAACTGTTAATTATTTCTCCCCCTTCCTAATGATAAGAGGATGGGCCCCAGCTGTTATTGGTTACCACAACAATGGTGGGACCAATGGTGAGGACTGTTTGGAATATCCAGGGCCAAGGGGAGGTCCCAAAAAGAGAAACTGGGACCTCAAGGTTACATTCAAGGTCCAGCCGAGGTCTTGCAGCCATGTTGCCTGCTGGCCATGCGGTCTGCTGGTCATGCTGTGGCTTGTCTTATCCTCTGTTACCCAGTACTAACTAACCTGCCTCAAGTGGATAATTAAGATTTTGGGTAGCCCTGAGCCCATTGGATACCCGATCCCAAGTGATGATGACATTCATTTGTTCTTTAGTAGATTTATGTTTGTGTGTGTGATATGTGGGTTCTCTAACACATGAACCTCAAAGCAAGGGTCATATGGGGCCTGTGTCTAAGGGTGATACTCAATCCATATCCTAATAGGGTCCAGTGACAGCTGGTCTTAAAGCCTCCAGGAGGAGAACCACCCTGGAAATGGTTGCTTATCCCTTGTCTTCCTCTTCATCTCTGTTTTCTATGTGGGGTTGAATTGAGACTGAAGTAGGTCAAGGAGGTTGTGTCAGTGAAATAGGTATATTCATTTATTGCAACCTGTCATCATGAATTTCTTCTACATCCAATATAACCAAAGCAATTCATCATCATCATCATCATCATCATCATCATCATCATCATCACTATCATCTTACCAAAAGGTTCAAGATACAAAAAGGATCAGAAGCAAAGTTAGTTGTATATTCAATTACAATGATCAAAGTTCTTCCTGGGGAAAAATATTGATTGAGATAACAGAAATCAAATTTAAACCAGTAAAGAAACTCATAAAAGTTAAGAACCCAAAAAACAAGTATTCTATTAGTTTGTCCCTTCTCATATGCTGTTTTCTAGTTTCTATTATAAATACATTAAGCTTGAAACATATTTTCCCATTACTATATAATATTTTTATAATGAAATCCAAAACTGAGGAACCTAAAACTAAGTCCTGGACCTGGTTTCTCCTTTTAGACACTCTTTATAATGAAATTCAGTTCTTGTGTATTCCTGTATAATGCTACCCAATACATTTTTTTCTTAATTGAAAAAGTAATAAAAAGTAATATTACTTTTATAGCCAGTTTTGAGAAAAATACTAAAAAAATTCAGAAATGTATGTTTCCTTCCTGAATATCTGTAATTTCTTTTAAAAATCAGATCTTTATTACTATCAGTGAATTGCAATATTTTTCAAGGTCAATAACACTGCTGAGACTTGGCTGCACTGACTCAGATAATTCTTAGCTTACCTCAGGGCACATTTGCCCAAAATGGTCCATTTAATAAATTCATTTAATTGCACTAAAGTAGTGATCATATAAATCCCTCAGAACAGATATTCTACAACTGTAGGTAAATTCTATAACCATGAGGGATTGATAATATTTTCCCAATGATCATGGGAAACAGAAAAGGACAAATTCAGGCAATTAGACAAAGACATATGTCTCAGAGCACACTAACTATTCCATGCTATCTTTCCTGTTGAATGCAACCCATCTGGACACAATGAAAACTTGTATCTATGCCAGACTGATTGCCTAAGAGAATCTGGTTATATTTCATTTGAAATGTTAAGTTAATATAATTTACCTGAACGTTAGAATTCAAGCCCCTACTTTTTCCTCTGGGAATCTATTTCTCCCTGAATTACAAATGGTCTACAAAATTGAAAGAAGTTCAAATCATAAGCTTGATTTCTTTGCATTGACTTAATCAGCAAGTTGGATATATCAGGCTTATTTTATGAAATTATCTATGATTAACAGAAAATTTATTTATTACCATTAGTTGATTTATTTTTATTAGTATTTGATCAGTACTGTTTCTTTTGTTTTAAACTGACTTGGAGGAAGCATATGAAAGAGGGGCAGAGGAAAAGTTAATTACTTTAGTACAAAAGTTTGACAGTTATATAACCTGTGTATATATGATCCACAAGAAGCGCAGCATGCTATTCCAGAACTTTTTCAGAGTTACATAAGCTTATGATATTCTAAAAGCTCCTTTTATCAAGTATTAGTACACAGAATGATGATATATGCTATATTCTAATGAAATTTAGATCTTGTATATTCCTGTATAATGCTACCCAGTTTGTACCGGATATGTTTTCCAAGGAAATGTAAAACATACTCAAAGGGAGAGGAATATCATTCTTCAGTTACATCCATTGGGCATCATGAAAATATTTTTCTATCAATTTGGGGTTAGCATGGTGATCTAGTCAGGGTTCTCTCAGGAAACAGAATCAACACGAGATCTCTGTTTAAAAATATAAGATTTTATAAGAGTCTCTCACGTGACCGTGGGGATACACAAGTCCAGGTTCCGCCGGCAGGCTGCAAGCCAGGGGCTCCGATGAAAGACTGATGAAGGGTCCTCGAAGAGTTCCTGGGAGAAGTTCGCTGTCAAAGGACGAGCTGGGAAATTCTCTCCGAATGTTGAAATCAG
>PVKH010000020.1:0-64121 GCA_004027955.1 Chaetophractus vellerosus | reverse complement strand
GCCACATTTGAGCAAGGAGGCTTTCAGGAGGTAACTCTTAGGAAGTGTACAATACTAGACTAAGTTTCAATTTCACAAGAAAAAGTTCATAAATACAATCATCAATATCAAGGGCCTGGTGTAATGGTCTGTCTTCCTTCACTAGGCACTGCCCTTGCACTCGGGGGGTTCTAGCTGTCCTATTAGAGAATGTAGCAGAACTCTCCAGGATGGGAATTCAATACTCTTTCAGTTATTGTGTGAATCTCCACCCACAAAGACAATTTCCCACAAACACTTGAACATACTCATAAGCCTTACAGGCATGCCCCAGGTGAACCCTTCCCATGCATACCTCCATCAATGACACTCTGCACCAGTGATCTTCTCCTGCCATGGTTGTGACCCTTCTGTGATCCAAAACCTCTCCAAAAATGAAGCCAAAAAAATAACCAAATAAAATTAAGAAAATGAAGTAATAATTTAAAAAATAACCAATATAATACAAAAATTTTTAAAAATTTGAAATAATAAAAATTAAAAAAATTTTTAGACATCATGTCTTTCACCACTGTAAGATCTGTTGTCCTGTACATACAGTGACACAGAGTCTGTATCACCATCCCGAAATCCTAAAGACTAGGGAATGAACAATGGACTAAAGTAGACTTATTATTATTCTACTATAGATTTATTATTATTTTAGCAATGGAAGAACTCTTATCATTGATATAAAGGCAGTGGCCACCAGAGGTTCTGAGGGATGGGAGACGGAAGAATAGGTATAATATGGAGGCATTTTGGGGACATTGGAGTTGTCCTGCATGACATTGCAGTGATGGATACAGGTCATTGTATATTTTTTCATAACCTACAAAATTTTGTGGGACAGAGTGTAAACTATAATATAAACTGTAGTCCATGGTTAGTAGCAATGCTTCAATATGTATTCATCAATGTAACAAATGTACCACACTAATGAGGGCTGTTGTTGATGTGGGAAAGTGTGGAAGAGGGAGGGTGTGGGACATATGGGAATCCCTTATATTTTTTATGTAACATTTATGTAATCTAAAGCTTCTTTTAAAATAAAATAATTTTAAAAATCACTATGAAATATCAGTACATACCTATCAGAATGACCAGAATAAAAAATAGTGACAACACCAAATACTGCCAAAATGCAGAGAAACTGGATCACTCCCCCATTGTTAGTGGAATTGTAAAATTGTATATCCATTCTGGAAAACAGTTTTCCAAATTCTTACAAAACTAAACATGCAATTACCATGTGGTCTAGCAAATGAACACTGGGCTTTTATCCCAGAGAAATGAAACTTACATTCACATAAAACCTGTACATAATAATGTTCATAGCTTTGATAGATCAAAATTGGAAACAGCCAGATGTCCATTTCAATCGGTGAATGATTAAATAATTTGCTGTCTATCCATACCGTGGAGTAATACTAGGAAATAACCTGGATTATTCTCCAGAGAATTATGCTAAGTAAAAAAAAATGCAAAAGGTTACATATAGTATGGTTTCATTTATATAACCCTTTTTAAATGACAAAATTTTAGAAATGGAGAACACATTAGTAGTTATCTGGGATTAGCAGAGTATCTGGGAGGGGGAGGAGGGCATGGCTATAAAAGGGCAACAGGTGGCATCCTTGTTGTGATAGAAATGTTCAGTATCTTGAATGTGGTGGTGGATACACAAACCCATACATGTGATAAAATAGCGTAGAACTAAACACACACCCAAACACAAGTAGATATTAAAAAGGAAATTTGAATAAGAACTTATCAATGCCATTGTTCTACTATGATTTTATACTATAGTTTTGCAAAATGTTACCATTGGGGGAAACTGGGTAAAATGTATGCTAAAGTTCTCAGTATTATTTGTTACAACATAAAATCTACAATTATCTCAATAAAATTTTTATTAAGACATGTACCTTCTATAGTTTTCTGATGAAAAGATCTCGCATCCAGATTGTGTTCTCTAAATATTATTTTTTTATTGAAAGAACCAAAGCTACTTGGGGAAATGGCTGATTATATTTCTGAGTGAAGGAATGAATAAGAAGAGCCTTGTCTGTGGTGAAAGCAAGAAAATTATGAAAGACTAAGTCCTGTTAAGCGAATACAGGTACCAAGGTAAGAGTCTTTCTTTCTCTCTACTCTTCAGCAAGTTTGAGTTGTGTTTCTGTCATTCACAGTGAAAGAATCCTGACAATTACTACATACTGGGCAATGTGATAGATGGCATACAAACACATTTTCAGGAACCATAGTGGTTGCCTCTGCAACATTTATTTTTACAGCAGATATCTCCGTAATTTGAGAACGCATGATAACCTGGCTTCTATCTCTGAAAGACATTTTTGATAAATTATCATTATCCTGTTAAATGCAGTTTAATAACCCTCTGAATATCAGAAGTTTGTTAATACCTTTGATAATCATATCAAAGGGAAAAGAGGAATTGTTAGAGATTGGAACAGAGTCTAGTTTTCCACATAGAAGATAAATATTTTATACCCTATTTTGGATAATGGGCATCCAGATGTTACTTGAATTGTTTGGTCATGGTCAGTCACTGCTTTTTGAGGTGGCTTTTAATAGAGAACAAAAAAAGAATGGAGCTCTATTTTCCTCATCATTTTCATTCTTCAATTTTTTCACCATTCCTTTAAGGATATAGTTCCTGGAAATTTTACTCTTCTCTTTTTGTATTTCTGAGCATTTCACTACCAAATAAGATACTCACACAGGAACAAAATGCTCTAAGTATAATCTGACCAGTGAGATTCTTTTGGGACTCTTACCTTCACTGACTCCCATGTGTAAATATTTTGTTTCCATTCATGTTTTCAAGTATCTTCCATAGAAGTTTCCAGTCTTGGGAAATATTTCCTGACCACACGAATATTCATACCAATTCAGAACACGTATATAGTTACATAACACCTTACAGATATTCAGAATTTGTGGAAGCTTGGGAAACTAGAGCACGCAAACTAATCAGAAATAGAAGGCTACTAAAGCAAATAATCTAAAAAAAACCTGAGTTGGATATGAGTAGGGGGAAAAAATGAGAGTTGTTAATTATGGGAGAACAAGAGAATTGTTCAACTTGAAATGTCCTACCTACCCAGCACTATTTTTATTGGACGACCTGCCATTGGAGTAACCTTGGTACCTTTGTCATGCAATTTAGTCTCTGACTTTGAAGGTTCATTTATTCAATTTATCAATTAAAGATCTTAGTTTATTATTTTCCCTTGTTAATGGTGCTTAGGCTAGGTTTCTCCTCTCTTAGACATAGCAAGTCAATTCTATCAACCCATATTTGGAACTTTATATCTAACCCCCAAGGTTGTCAAATTTGGCAATAGAAATATTTCCATTCCTATCCTTCCTACTAATTATGCTTCGTTCGTGGTTTTATGTTATTAAAAACAGCTAAGTATGCATCCCATATTTTTATACACAAATGGTCATTAATATCAGGGACAGGTAGAGGCAAGAACTGGCTTCAATGAGAAAACACAGACACATGACTTTGGTTTTTCATATTGGAATTAATTAATATTGGAAAGGTTATTTCAAGAATTTAATCAGGGAACCGGCTGTAGCTCAATTGGTAGGGCTCCGGTTTACCACACGGAAGGCCCTGGGAACTGAACCTGGGGCTTCCTCGAGCAGGCAGACTGCCTCGAGAAGGCGAGCTGCTGCATGCAGGGCAAGCCGCCATGGGCAGGGAAAGCCACTGTGAGCAGGGCAAGCCACCACGAGCAGGCAGGCCACAGCACAGTGAGCTGACTCAGCAGGATGCAGCAGAGGGGGAGACAAGCAGACACAGAAGAACGCAAAAATGAACACAGCAAGAACAAGCAGAAAGGGGGGGATATATAATAAATAAAAAATAAATCTTAAAAAAAAAAAGAATTTAATCAATTGAACAGGATTGCCATTTGGCAACATTTCACCATCTTGACCACAAGAATATCATTAAGGCCTTGTAAAACTTTTGGGGAAAATTAGCACACTCAATGTGGAGAGTTGAATTATGCAACCCAGAATCACCATGTTCTTAATCTTAATCCCATGCAATGGAACTGGAAAAGAAAGGAGAGGACATTGCCACAAAATGGGAAAGGAGTCCAATGATTGCCAGCCAGCCACAATATTACCTCTGGGAGGAAGCAAGACTTCCAGCCTCTGAAATTGTGACACAATAAATTCCTTAGCAGCCTGTAAACTAGGATACTCTATCTTCAGCATTCTTCTCACGTACCAGTGTCAGGAAATGATTTTGTTTTTACATCATTTATTCTCAGTGACTCTTCACTATTTTCTAATAATTCAATGCAATAAGCATTTGCCATTGTGTCATCTTCAAATAATCCATACTAAAAGTTTTATGGATGGGTATTATATACTAAACTTTTTAGGAGTATACTTGTCTACATTTTTTAGATACATTTGCTCGTGTAGTTACAGTTTTTAAATAGGGATATTTTTCAATCTCCATTAATTCTTTTATCTCTACCTTTCAAATATTACCAAACAATAATCTACTATCACATATCTTTTCAACAAGTTCCTTGCACATAATTTACTTGAGCTTCTGTACTTTTTTCCATTTCACCCAGCTCTATGTCCTTGTGTTCATCATACCCAATAAGGGCATTAAAATGTTCTCAACCATTTTTCTTGTATTCACATTTGAAATAATTTTCCTTTATTGAAAGATTTCAGAATCAGAGCTGAGTCATACAGCTCTCTGTTAATAGCACATACACCATAAATAGTATGGACAGAGGAGAGACAAGGTATCTAAAAGCCCAGGGGAAGAAAGAGGGTGCTGTTAATGAGAATTTTAGGCCACATAGGAGTAACACAGAATAATAATGACCATATCTAGGGTTTTCTGACAATTGTTGGTTTTACCCAAATGGGATCATATTTACATCCACTTCTCTGTACCTTACTTTAATTACTTAACATTACATGTTAGTCCTTATGGACAAATTAATATAACTGAAAAATTTCAACTTTAAAGTGGTTGCTTAAGAGTCTATTTATGAATATAACACAGTTTACTCAACTGTACCAGTGTTGACAACTTCCACTTTATCTGCCTTTGACCACATATACAATAAATGCTGCAACAAAGATTCTCTGGTTTTTACAACTGGTGCTTTTATTTTCCTGGGATTGACTCTCAAGGTTAAGATTGCTGGGTCAAACTGTATGCCTGTTTTCACTTGGAATAGCTATTAACAGATTGGGTTCCAAAAGGTAGCAACAATTCATCCTTGCACCAGCAATGTGCAAGCATACAATTGTCCCCTTATAGTTGATGTTACTCTTTCAATATTTTCCAATGTAATCTTCAAGAAATGCTATTGCTTTAATTAATCTTCCCTTAACTACTAGTGTGATAAAAATCATTTTCATATATTTATGAGTTTTGGAGTTAATCCTCAATGAATTACTTATCTTTATATTTTCACCCTTTTACTATCCTGGGCTATTTCTTTTAACGATATATTTAAAATACTAAGCCATTATTTATAAAATTTCTGGTATTTTATCCAGATTATAATTTTTTTTAAAGATTTATTTTTTTTTAATTTATTACATTTCCCACTCCCCCCCCCCTTTCTGCTTGCTCTTGCTGTGAATCCATTCTTGTGTTCCTCTCTGTCTGCTCTGTCTCCCCGCGTTGCGGGGACGCGCCGAGACCAATCACCGCGCAGGCCGCTTTGTCCCGCCTGTGGGCGGCTTCTGCTTCCATTCATGGCCGGCTCTGCTTCAGTTCGCGGGTGGCTGGTTGCGCTATGTTCGTGGGCGACCTGCCCTGCCCACGGCGGCTCTGCCCGCCCATGGTGGCTCGTCCTTCTCAAGGCAGTCTGCCCACTAGGAGAGGTCCCCGGGAACCAAACCCAGGGCCTCCCATGTGGTGTACTGGCGCCCTTATCCACTGGGCTATACGGCTGGCCCCCAGATTATAATTTTTTGACCCAATTTGTGATAGATTTTATCTTATGCTAAAGATATTTAAAGTAATGTAGGGGCTGGCTGTAGCCCAGTTGATAGGGCGCCAGTTTACCACATGGGAGGCCCCGGGTTTGGTCCCCAGGGCCTCCCCAAATGGGCAGACTGCCTCGAGAAGGCAAGCCAATGCAGGCAGGGCATGCCGCCGCGGGCAAAGGCAAGACCCCGCGGGCAAAAAGGCAAGCCCCCATGGGAAAAGGCAAGCCCCTGTGGGCAAAGGCGAGCCCCCGCGAGCAAGTGGACCGCCGCGTGGGTGAGCTGACTCAGCATGTTGCCCCAGCGGGGGGAGACAAGCAGACACAGAGGAACACACACAAAAAATGAAGCAGCATACTAGGACCTATCCTCACTTTTGAAAACTAATCTACTTGTCTTAAAATTTGTGTTTGGTGTGCTTAGAGTTTGTATCCAGGCTTCTAAAAACTCATCAAGCTGCTTCTTTCCCCCTTATGCCTTCGCTGTATATCAGTCCATGTGCTCAGAATTCTGCCTTGGTTTACTCTTTGGACTCTGATTTCTGATTTCCCTGCTTTTACTAGATATGGCTGGG
Source organism: Chaetophractus vellerosus (assembly GCA_004027955.1). Lineage (NCBI taxonomy): Eukaryota > Metazoa > Chordata > Mammalia > Cingulata > Chlamyphoridae > Chaetophractus > Chaetophractus vellerosus. The sequence continues at coordinate 57,514 of PVKH010000020.1, read as the reverse complement.
CCCTGAAGAATTTATTTGACTGCTATAGTCCAAGCCCTAGAATAACTCCACTTTGCATCCCTACAACAGTCTGCCTGGCATCTAACTCAAAATGGAAATAAAACATGCAAATAATCCCCTCTTGGCCCTTTTTCATCATCTCTACTTAATTATAAACTGTTTGGAATATGTAGATATAGCCATGGTTGAAATTGAACCTGCATTTGACAAATTCTTCTGGATATAGTGAGTTGAAATACTGTCATCTGCTTCCTTCTCTTCCCGGGAGACTAACTTTTCTGTAACCACCGTCTTACTCATTTTCCCTTTCTAATAGGCCACCACTGAACCATACTATATCTTGTCATGATTCCATTTCAGAAATATATAGTTACTGGGAATCATGGGGAAAATATATGAAATAATAATCCAAATCAAAATCAAATGGTTAGTAACCTCATTGAGTGCTTACTATATGCCAAGTACTTTTCTAAATGTTTTACATTTATTAATTCATTCTCAAAACAACCACATGAAGTATCCTCACTTAGAAATGGGAAAGTTAAGTTACGTAAGGAGTGGATTTCTCTTTTTTGAGAGATTTGCCTTCACTCTTTCCATTATCTGTACCTTATTGATTTTAATATAGAAAGGAGTATTTCCAAAATCAGCATAGTGTATGAATATCCCTTCTGCTTGCTCCAATCCTTGATTACTCTGTGTTTGTAGTTTTTCTTAGCAATTTTTATTGTCTTTTCTAATATGCAGCCAATCCATTTGATATTCTCAGTTCTTTTGTGAAAGTCATTCTATTGTTTTTAGCTATGGAGTTCCTTTATTGCGCGGTATTTCCTTTTATAATCCAAGCTTATCTGTAAATTTATGGTGTACTCATACTGATATTAGAAAGAATTTCTTTACAAAGAATATTGTGAAACATTGGGAAGGAGTAATGCAGATAGTTGTGATTGGGACATCTTAGATGATTCTTTTTTTTTAAACTTTTTTTCTTTATTAGAGAAGTTGTGGGTATAGGAAAAATAATATACAAAATACAGGGTTCTCATACACCACTCAACCAACAATAACTTCCACTGGTGTGGAATATTAGTTACAACTGATGGTAGCACATTTTTATAATTATATTATTAATTAAAGTCCATGGTTTAATTTAAGGTTCACTGTTTGTATAGTGTAGTTCTATGGATTTCTAAAATACTTTTGGGGCCGGCTGGATAGCCCAGTGGATAGGGCACCGGCATACCACATGGGAGGCCCCGGGTTCGGTTCCCGGGGACCTCTCCTAGCGGGCAGACCATCTTGAGAATGGCAAGCCGCCATGGGTGGGCCAGAGCCACCATGGGCAGGGCAAAAAGCTGCCATGGACAGGCAAAAGCTGCCATGGGCAGGGCAGGTCGCCCACGAATGGAGCGCAGCCAGCCACCCGCGAACTGAGAGCCAGCCTTGAATGGAAGCAGAAGCCGCCCACAAACGGGGAAAGCTGTGCCTGCGCAGTAACCAGTCTCGGTGTGTTGCCGCAGTTGGGGGGGAGGGGGAATATGTAATAAAATAAATAAATCTTTAAAAAAAATACTTTTATTCTGTTATCATATACACAATCTAACATTTCCCCCTTTAAATTTTTTTTTATTTTTAAAAAAACTTTAGATTACATAAATGTTATATCAAAAATATAGAGGATTCCCGTATACTCCCACCCTCTCTCCTTCCCACATTTTCCCACATTAGCAACATATTTCATTAGTGTGGTACATTTGTAACAATTGATAGAATATATTGAAGCATTTCTACTAACCATGGACTATAGTTTGCAATAGTTTACACTTTGCCCCACACAATTTTTTTAATACATTATTTTTTCAAAATATAGATTACATAAATGTTACAAAAAATATATAGGGCATTCCCATATGCCCCATTCCTTACTCTTCCCACACTTTCCCACATTAACAACATTTGTTACAACTGATAAACAAAAATTGGAGCATTGCCACTAAGTGTGGATTATAGTTTACCACTGTTTTAGTCAGCCACAGGTGTGCCTTTTGAAATACACCAAAGATTGGTTGGTCTTTATAAAGGGTATTTATTTGGGGTAGATGCTTACAGTTACCAGGCCACAAAGCATAAGTTTCTTCTCATACCAAAGCCCACGTATTGGAGCAAGATGGCTGCTGACGTCTGCAAGGGCTCAGGCCTTTGGGTTCCTCTCCTGCTGGGGCTGCGTTTCTCTCCGGGCTTAGCTTCTGTTTTCTCCACAAGTTCAGCTGTAGACCATGAGGTTCTCTACACTTTTGCCTCTTTCCACAAGGCCAGCTGTAGACTATCGGGCGAACGGCTCACTTATCTTCTCCTGGAGCGCTTCTCTCCAACATCAGAATTGCTTCTCAAATCTCTGCCACTCAAATCTGCTGCCTAGCCTTTATACTTGAGACCACACCCACCAAGGGGTGGAGCTCAACGTTCCACTGACGTGGCAGTTAATGCCCTAATCATAACCTAATCATGCCCAGATTAACAGATCAGTTTATAAGCATAAATCAATATATATTTTTGGAATTCATAATTACATAAAACTGCCAAACCATTACAACTATATAGTTTACACTCTGTCCCACAAAATTTTCTAAGTTATGACAAAATATATAATGACCTGTATCCATCATTGCAACGTTATTCAGGACAATTCCAATGTCCCAAAAATGCCCCCATGTTACACCTGATTTTCCCTCTCCCTCCCCTCAGAGCCTCCAGGGCCACTGCCTTCACATCAATGATAAAAGCTCTTCCATTGCTGGAATGACAATAAATCTATAGTATAAAAACCATAAGTCTACTCTAGTCCATCATTCATTTCCCAGTCCTGAAGATTCTGGGATGGTGATGCCCACTCCACTTCTAATTGAGAGGGGGCTGAGATCCATGGGGCTGATGGATGGGACTATCTTGCTTGTGTTTGTAGACTCTCTCTGTTCCTTGGGATGGGCACCGTCCACCATCATCTCCTTGACAGTTCTCCTGGGTGTGTCCAACAAACCAGAGAAAAGGTGTTGCAACTCTGTTGAGATTCAGGGCCAACTGTCACATGGACAGCCCAAAGATCTAAGTCTCTTGGACATATAAAATATTATGGTTAGTACTAACTATAGGTTCAAAAAGAAGGGGCAGAAGCGCCATGTGTAGGGAAACCATAACTTTCAGTGCTATTAATTGTATTCACAATGTTGTGCTGCAATCACCACCATCCATTACCAAAATATCTCCATCATTCCAAATAGGAACCTTGCACATTTTAAGCCTTAACTTCCGCCCCCTATCCCACTTCATCCCTTGGTAACCTACATTCTAGATTCTGACTCTATGAGTTTTCTTATTCTAATTGTTTCAAATCAGTGAGCTAATGCAATATTTGTCTTTTTGTTGCTGGATAATTTCACTCAATAAAGTGTCTTCCAAGTTCATTCATGTTTTTGCATGTATCAGGACTTCATTCCTATTTAGGTTTGAATAATACTCCATTGTATGTATATACCTCATTTTATTTATGCATTCATTGGTTGATGGACACTTGGATTGCTTACATCTTTTGGCTTTTGTGAATAATGCTGCTATGAACAATGGTGCGCAGATATTTGCTTGAGACTTTGTTTTCAATTCTTTTGGGTATGTACATAGAAGTGGGATTGCCATATGGGAGTTTTATTCTTAGCTTTCTGAGGAACCACCAAACTGTCTTCTACAGTGACTATACCACCTTACATTGCCACCAGCAATGAATGAGTGTTCCTATTTCTATTTCTCCATATTCTCTCCAATACTTGTTATTTCCCATTTTTTAAATAGCAGCTGTTCTAATGGGTATGAAACAGTATCTCACTGTGGTTTTGATTCACATTTCCCTTATGGCTAATGATGTTGATTACTTTTTCATGTGCTTTCTGGTCATTTGTATATCGTCTTTAGAGGGATGTCTGTTCAAGTCTTTTGTCCATATTTTAATTGGGTTTGTCTTTCTTTTGTTAAGTTGAAGGATTTTTTACTATATTATGGAAATTAATCCTTTATTGGATATGTGGTTTCCAAATATTTTCTCTCATTGTGTAGGTTGTCCTTTTAAGGAATAAATGTTTTTAATTTTGATGAGGTGCCATTTATCTATTTTTTTCTTTTGTTGCTTGTGTAATGTCTAAGAAACCATTGCCTAATCTAAGGCCCTGAAGATGCTTCTCTTCATTTTCTTCTAGGAGTTTGATAGTTCTGGTTCTTAAATTAAGGTTTTTTATCAAATTCGAATTTATTTTGTTTATGGTGTGAGATAGGTGACCTCCTCCTTTTTTTTTGTTGTTGTTGTTGTTGCAACTGGAGATCCAGTTTTCCCAGCACCATTTGTTGAGGAGACTATACTTTCCTGATTGAGTGGTCTTTAACCCCTTGTCAAAAATTAGTTGTCCTGGGCCGGCCGCATAGCCCAGTGGATAAGGGCGCTGGTGTACCACATGGGAGGCCCCGGGTTTGGTTCCTGGGGACCTCTCCTAGTGGGCAGACCACGTTGAGAAGGGCAAGCTACCATGGGCGGGCAGATCTGCCACGGGCAGGGCAAAAAGCTGCCATGGACGGGGCAAAGCCGCCACAGGCAGGGCAGGTCGCCTGCAAATGGAGCACAGCCAGCCACCCGCGAACTGAAGCAGAGCCGGCTGTGAATGGAAGCAGAAGCTGCCCACAAGCGGGGCAAATCCACCTGCGCGGTGACCGGTCTCGGCGCGTCACCGCAGCAGGGGGGAGACAAAGCAGACAGAGAGGAACACAAGAATGGACACACAGCAAGAGCAAGCAGAAGGGGGGGGGGCGATATGTAATAAATAAAAAATAAATAAATAAATAAGTTGTCCATAAATGTGTGGGTTGATTTCTGAGCTCTCAATTCATTTCCATTGAACTATGTATTTGTCCTTTTTTTCTAAGAATTTGCCCATATCATCTAGGTTACATTTACTGGCATATAGTTGTTCATAGTATCCTCTTATGGTCCTTTTTATTTCAGCAGGTTTAGTAGTAATGTCCTCCTTTTCATTTCTGATTTTTGTTATTTTTATCTTCTATATTTCATTATCAGTCTAGCTAAAGGTTTGTTAATTTTATTGAACTTTTCATAGAACCATTTTTTGCTTTTGTTAACTCTGTCTCCAGTTTCTTTGTTTTGTTTTGTTTTTATTTGTTTCTATTTCATTTATCTCCATTCTAAACTTTATTTCCTTCTTTCTGTTTGCTTTGGGTTTAATTTACTTTTCTTTTTCTAGTACTGTACTTCCAGTTTTGAGGTTAGGTCTCTGACTTGAAGTCTTCTTTTTTAATGTAAATATTTAGAGTTATGCATTTCCCTCTCAGCACTGCTGGATCCCATAAATTTTGGTATGTTGTAGTTTCATTTTCATTTGCCTCAAGACATTTCCTAATTTTGTTTCTGATTTCTTCAACATATTGTTTGTTTAAGAATATGTTTTTTAATTTCCAAATTTTGTGAATTTTCCATTTCTCCCTCTTTTATTGATTTCTAGCTTCATTTCGTTGTGGTCAGAGTATATACATTGTATGATTTCAATTTTTTTTAATTTATTGAGACTTGTTTTGTCATGCAACATACAGTCTATCCTGGAGAATGATCCATGGACTCTTGAGAATAATGTATATTCTGTTTTCATTGGGTACAGTCTGTATATGTTTGCTTGGTCTAGTTGGTTTATTGTATCATTCAAATCCTGCATTTCCTTATTGATCTTCTAAGTAGATGTTCTAGCCATTATTGAGAGTGGTGTGTTAAAATCTCTTGCCATTAATATAGAATTGTCAATTTCTCCCTTCAAGTCTGTCAGTATTTGCTTCATATATTTTTTATAATTGTAACATCTTCCTCTTGAATAGTCCCCTTATTCAGGACATATAGACTACCTTTGCCCTTTGTAATTATTTGAGACTTAAAGTCTATTTTGCTTGATATTAATATAGCCACCCCAGCTCTCTTTTGGTTCCTATTTCCATGGTATATTTTTCCCATATTTTCACCCTCAATCTACTTGTGTCTTTGAATTTAAGGTGGGTTTCTTGCACACAGTATATAGTTGGATCATGCTTTTATAAAATCCATTCTGCCTATCTCTGACTTTTGACTAGAGAGTTTAATCCATTTGCATTTAAAGTTGGTACTGATAATGCAGGAATTGCTTCTGCCATTTTGCTATTAAGCCTTTGTAAGTCTTACACGTTTTTTGTCCCTCACTTTTGTTAATGCTTAATTTTTATTTGTTTATTTTTTTGTTGTAATATATTGAGTGCCTTCTCATTTCTATCTGGATATATTTTTCATCATTTTCCTTGTGGCTACCATGTGTTAAAATGTACCATTCTAAATCTATAGCAATCATATATGGTTTGATACCAACTTAACTTCAATAGCATGTATCTATACTTTTCATATACCCCTCTGTAACTCCATCCTTTTAATAACTTGTTACCATATATATCTTTGTACACCTTATGTCCAAAAACATAAATTTATCATTATTTTTTGTGCATTTGCATTTTAGGACCTGTAAGAACTGAAGACACATACCAAACAATATAACATTATAATATTGGCATTTATTTTTACCCAAATGGTTACCTTTACCACAGGTCTTTATTTCTTTATGCTGTTTGAATCACTGTCTAGTATCCTTTCATTTCAGTCTGAAAAACTCCCTTTAGCATTGATTGTAGGTCAGGTCTAGTGGTGATGAACTCCCTCAGCTTTTGTTTATCTGGGAATGTCCCAATCTCTCCCTCATTTCTGAAAGAGAGTCTTACTGGATATTAAGTTCTTGGTTGGCAGTTGTTTTCTTTCAAAACTTTATGTATTTCAACCCACTGCTTTCTTTCCTGCTCTCAATCTAACTGGAACTCTTGAATATAACATGTTGATTTTCTCTTGCAGCTTTCAGAATTATATCCTTTTACCTTTGCATTCAGTAGTGTAATCAATATATGACTGCATGATATTTATTCATGTTTATCCTTTTTCGTGTTCTCTGAGCCCATTGGATTTGCATATTCATGTCTTTTGCTAGGTTTGGGAAGTACTCTATTGTTATTTCTTTGACTATTCCTTCTGTCCCTTTCTCTCTTTCTTCTCCTTCCGGGACTCCCATAATGCATATATTGGTGCCCCTGATGATGTCCTATAGCTTTCTTAGTTTATTTTAATTAGTTTATTTTATTTAATAGTTCCTTGTTTTTTTCACAGATTCTTTCTTCTTCTAGCTCCAATCTACCCTTGAAACCCTCCTGGGCATTTTCATTTCTGTTATTGTGGTCACCAATTACAGTAGTTCTGTTTGGTTCCTTTAAAAATTTTCTATCTCTTTACTTAGATTCTCATATTTCTCATTCATCATTTTTATGATATTCTGTACTTCTTTCTCTGTTATTCCACCATCTCCTTGAGCATTTTTAAGACCACTTTTTAAAGGCTTTGTCTCATTTTCTTTGTTGGTGTTTTCTGTATTTGAATCCTCCTCCTTGGATGGGCCATCATTTTCTGTCCTTTGTTTGTCATGTACTTTTTTTTTCGCACTGTACATTTTCATATTTCAAAATGTTAACTCTAACATTTATTCCCTGAGATGCCTAATTCTTTGTTTTGTAACCAGCTGGTGATAATACAGATATTTTCTTGAGCTTCAGCCCTCCTATCAGGGAGTTCTTCTGAAGTTGAGTGTGATTTTTAGTGTTTTCCCGGGCCTGTATCTTGTCCTGGACTTTTGCTTGTTGGTTGTTTCGGAGTCCCCCTATTTACAGAAATTTAGTTGTGCCCTCTGTTTCCCTGGAGTTAGTACTTCCTCTTCCAGGTGTTTGAAGCTGGCAGGATTTTGTCTCAGACAGTCCACCTTTCATTGTTTCTAGCTGCTTTCACCTGGAGGGAAAATTCTGAGATGAGGGTCGCTCTGAGGAGGAGCTTCCCAAGTCAGTCTTTTCCAGCTGAAACACGAGGGACCCATGAAGGGGGGCACAGACCATCTCCAAAGTGCCCTGGGGAGGTAAGCAGGATAGATGCCAAAATCTGCTCTGATGGCTTCCCAAAACTGAGCTTTCCTGACATACCTAACAAATATAGCCCTTCAGCTAACTGTCCCCCACAGCCTTGAGTAAGTGCTGTAGTTATTATTTAAATGTTTGTCTAAACATGAGCATGGTCACCCCTTCCATCTGCCCCATAAGATCTAAGCTTCCTCTCAATCTGAAGCAAAGCAGGCATCACCATTGCAAAACCCTCAAGGGTGAGGAATGAACAAACATATGGAGCGAATGAAACCCTGAACAAAGTAAACTTATTAATATTATACTAATGGAAGAACATGTGACATTGATATAAAGATAGCCGTTACTAGAGGTGCTGAGGGGAAGGGGAAGGAATAATAGGTGGAACATAGGGCATTGGAATTAAATGTAAACCACAATGTAAAGTATAGACCTTGGTTAGTAGCAATGCTTCAATATTTATCCATCAGTTGTAACAATGCACCACACAATTCTAAGATTTTATTAATAAGGGATGGTGTGAGAGCAGGGTTGGGTATATGAGAAACCCTTATACTTTTGAAATAACTTTTTTGTACCTTAAAGCCTCTTTAAAAATAAAGTTTATTAAATAAAAATAACTAGCTAGCTAAATAAATTTATGTTGAAAGGATAGATGTGATTTTTTATGATACTATCCTTCATCCCACATGGACCAGCGGAAGTGGAAGGGAGAGAGGTTGATGACTCTGGGCAGGCTTTCTGTCAGTCTTGGATTCACACTCCAGAAAGACAGCATAAGAGCCAATTAGCCATGCCATTTCCACATATGGTTGTCACCATATGCCTCAGAAGAGAATCAGCAGGCACCAACACACCATCATTTCTTCCTGGAATTGTAGTCGAGTCCATGTATCTTTATATGCTTGTGGATTTTAGTTTTGTTCACTTCTATTTTGTAGGATGCCCTAATGAGCCTTCTAGGACAGGGGTTTTTAACCTTTTTTGTTCCATGGAACCCTTACCAGTCAGGTGAAATGAATACTACTGTAATTTATTTATTGCATACATTCATAAGTGAAGGAAATGCTAGATTTCTGTTAGAAGACAGAGAAAACAAAGCTAGTAAGTTGATTTTTTTTCAATTCAATCTCACAGACCCCCTGAAATCTTTCCACGGATGCCCTGTTTAAGAAACCATATTCTAGGAGATCCTCAGACCTATTCTTTATTGTTAATGGAAATAAACTTCTAACGATTTCATCTCTCTCACTTTCATTAACTTCTATCACTTGCCAACCTCTTAATGCAGTTTTTTTCAACTCTTCCCTGTATCCTCAGAAATGTTTCTCTTCCTTATTCATATTTCTGTTTATTTCACCTAGCTTCTATAAGAATTCTTCATCCACTTCAATAAATCAGTGTACAGGGATGGGCCCTAAATGTCTTCCCCTTTTTACCGAGTTAGGAGGCCACCTTACAGTTATAGTATTTAGGATAGGAAATAGCTTCAGGCTGGAACATTGATGTAGTGCATCCTCTAGGTTCTAGAAACAGTTCCATTGTGTCTGTGTAAGTTTTACTTGCCATGCTAGTCCACAGGGGATACCTGTCCATGTGGCAGCTACTAGGAATGGAGTTCTTCAGCCTTTTATATATTCCTTCCCTCTCCCTGTAACCTTTTCTATTGTTGTTATGAATGAATATCTACGTGCCAAGCTTTGCTTTCTTTAATAAATGCACTAACTGTACCAGCAACTTTGAAAAATTCTCTCACTCACCTTTAACAATTCTAATTTTAGCTGTGCTTATTCCCCAGGGGCTTCTAGTGGGTCACCTTGTCCTTCTACCAAATAGGGCCCTCAAAACTGTAAATGCAGTCACCTTGCCACCCGTCTCATTTGGACTCAACAGCTTTAAATTATCTGATTATTTTCACCCTTGGAAGCTGAGTCTGAAAAATGGAAGGATTTACAATGGCCTGTTGCTAGTCTTTGTCCTGTACCATTAAAAAGGAGGCTGTAAAACACAAGGATGCATGGATTTCTTCTTTGGCACATTCATCCCCTACAAGTCATCAGTGGGTGAAGGGACAGGCAAGTACTCTTCTGAACGGTTTTCAACCTGCTGTTAGCGGGCTCACAAGTTTGCTTCTAAATAGACCCAGAGATGATTTATGATTTATCCTTTATGGCATTTTTCTGATTTCCCTCAACTAAAGTAGAAATGAGTTGACAGAAAGAGAAACCTGACTAGAAAAATAAATAGGTACTAGGTATGAATGTGTATAGAAAGAAATCTTCTTTGTCCAAAATGATAATCCATTCATTATCATGGAATGCATTTGTTTATTCTCACATAGTCTACAAACAAGAGAGCCTCAAGCAGTAAGGAGAATAAAGCATCTGCACCTTGCTTAATGCCTTCAGCTTAAGGAAGATGACATTTGCCCTTCTTTTTATAAGGCCTCTGCCCATTAAGTCCATTAAGCAAACTGATCCTGATGCATTAAAATGAAGCACAGAAGCCCTAATGGCCACCTTCCCTGCTTTGAGCCAATCATCAAATATTATAGGATCACGAAGATAACAAATACCTTCCTGACCTGACTCCTACAGTGTTGAGCTTCTTTTAGGATTTATTTACTCTTATTTCACCATGTAGAACCATTGAGACAATTAGTCAGAAGGGAAGTTGGGTAGTTGGGTATGTGTGTGTGTGTGTGCTGTTTTTGTGTTTGTTTGTTTAGAGAACCAGGGAAGATGTTTAAAGCTTTGCATTTCTGGCTGATGTACAATTTTCTTTCTACCTGCTTTGCTTGCTGTTGCCTGTGTTGACCGACTTTGCTCTTACAGTATTGATCCACATAATCTTGCTTTCCTAAACATTGTCTTAAGAGCTAGTGTTAGAAAGTATTGTGTATGCATGAGTAATGTGGAGCAACATTTTTGACAACTAACTTTCTACTTGTCCTATTCCTCTATGTTAGATTGGGAATGGGAGAGATATGGTTTTAAAAATATCTTTTTCTTTGCTGTCAATCCATGGTTTAACATAAAAAGTAGCACATATATGGCTTTGAAAATCATAAAGTTCTGCAAGTAGTCTGGACTTACTAGGACATGGTTGGTGCTTAGCAAGTGCTAGTTCCTCCCATTGGAGGTGTTACAATTAATTATTAAATGTACAGTTGTCCTTAACTGAATGATTTGAAAATTCACATTGGAATTCTAGCAAAATCTCACTGGAATGATAGACTCTCATTAGAATAGAAAATTACAGACCATCTGCTAAATTCTTTCCTATTACTTTGAAAATGTCTCCCTGTTTCAGCTCTGTTAAGGGAAATTGGGCTTGACATTGGGTCTGAAGGGTAAGCACCCTTCTAGGGCTGGGCTCAGGGGAGGCTATGGGAAGGAAATGAGAGGGACTTAAGGGAGCTAAATTTAAGGGAGAGTCAAAGCTGCTTGGGCAATGGCCTCTGTCTTCCTGGAGAACCTCCTTGTGATGCTTAATTCCATAAGTCAACTCTTAGCCAGGTTATGGTATCCAGTTGTTTAATAAGGCACTGGCCTTATTGTTACTGTTAGGGTATTTTGTAGATTTAAATACTTGTCAGTTGACTGTATCTATGGCTGATTACATCTACAATAAATAAAAGAGATTGCCTTCAGCAATGAAAGAAGTTTCTTCATCCAAGTTTGAAGGCCTTGAAGGGAGAGCTGATGATTTCAGCAGTCAGAAGGAAGAATTTCTGTCTCTACTCTAGACAGACAGCTTTTCCTGGGGAATTCATTATCACCTTCATTGAGTTTCCATCTTGGAATCTACCCTACAAAATTTGCATTTACTAATTCCTAAGGTCACACGAGCCAATTTCTATAATAAATTTCTTAATATTTACATATATATAGGTCCTGTCAATTCTGATTCTCTTGGGAACCCTGACTGAGATATTCCTCTAGAGGATTTCTCTAAAAAAATGGGAAGCCATGGGTTTAACCTCATGAATGGAGGAATTTCTATGCAAAATTAAATCAGAGATATGGGAAGTGGATGTGGCTCAAGCACCTGGGTGCCCACCTACTGCATGGGAGATCCTGGGTTCAGTCCCCGGTGCCTCCTAAAGAAGATGAGCAAGATGGTGACCTGATGCAATGAGAAGACACAATGAGGAAACACAATGAGAGACACAACAAGCAGGGAGCAGAAGTGGCTCAAGCAATTGGAAGCCTCCCTCCCACATGGGAGGTACAGTGTTTGGTTCCCAGTGCCTCCTGAAAAGATGATGAGCAGATACAGAAAGCACACAATGAACAGACACAGAGAGCAGACAGTGAGTGCAAACATTGGGGGTGGGGGGAAGAAATAAATAAATGAAATATATCTTTAATAAAAATTAAATCAGAGATAAACTTTTGAGAAATAAGTATCATTAGTAAGAATAGGGAAGCTATGGGAAGTGGATGTGGCTCAAGCACCTGGGTGCCCACCTACTACATGGGAGCCTGTGTTCATTTTGATTGCTGTATGGTTGTTTAGTATGAATGCCTACAGCTGACTGTGGCGGGCATCCAATAATAATGGATACTTAACCAAATCTTCCTTCTAAGCAGAGGCAACCACCAGTTATTTTGGCTCATGCTCCACCCCCAACTCCACATGGGTGAGTGTTTACTCCAACAAGTTGGGTGAACCTTAAAGAGCACAATTGCTTCTTCTCCTTTTATAGCCTTTCTTAAAGAGCTAAACATAATGGGCAGCACGCAAGAGAAATTATCCTTTGAAGGATGTGTATCCTAGATAGTAGGAAATTAAGTCCGATAAATGTTGACTGGGGTTGAATACAAATTCTGGGGACACCCAAGAGTTCTGTTGATCATTAGGACCCCCTAATGGGTTCACTAATTATCAGGGCAGTCATGCTTTCTATGCCAGCAGGGGAGCTTTGACTGCACATGGAGTATATCCGGATGTTTGAAAGAAACATGTGCCCACAATTCAGAAGATTTTGCTTAATAGGTGGTTTGGGCATATGCCAATCCATTTACTTAGCCACTCCAGAGGGGCACGCTGACTCCAGCCAGGCTGCAGACACACCAGTGATAGCTCCATTATGTTTCTTGCAAAAACTAACATCCCAAAGGAAAACTTGACATATCAACCATGTGATAAATTGTTCTAAACCTGAAATGTCATATCTCGCCAGAAGAGCTAAATACCATGCAATTCTCTACTGAACCATTCATCAATTCTTGGTCACTGTCACTAAGAGATTAGGTTCTAAAGAATAGGAGATGTGGCATCATTTTAAAATATATAAAATAACTTCTGTAACAAGAAAACTATAGAGATAAAAGACATTATACAACTAGCACACTCAGCTATTTTTTTAAGGTTGTGTCATGCAACTCGTGCAAATATGAACATTGGATCACATACTCAGACAAGCTGAGAGCTGAAAACTATAATCAGTATCTTAATTTGCTTATTGATTTGTTTTTTAGATGCTGCAATCACAACAATAGCTGTTGTTTTTATACAGGGAGTGTTTGACACATTTCTGAATTGAATATATTCCAATTGGTATAAATTATAATTGTAAATATAAGTCGGGAAATTTCAGAGAAATGCTCTTTAGACCTAGCATGGGTTTTAGATATCATCACCTCTAATCACTTCATTTTACCAGGAAGGGATCATCACATGGATTCAAAATGACCTTGCAGAGTTACATAACCCATGACTAGCAAAAGCAGAACTCAAATTATTCATATAGGGAGCTCAATCTTCAAGAGAAGATGTCAGATCCCCTAGAGATATTTGTATGGTAAATTGGTTTAAGGGCACAGGCTTTGGATTCAGGCAGACTTGGTTTAGCATCTTGTCTTTGCCAACCACTAGATATGTTCTCTTGGAAGTTACTTAAATTCTCTGAGCCCTAATTTCTTCATATCTATATATTTTATAGATAAACAAATAAGAATAACAACCATCCTAGAATGATATTTCAAGAGATAAAGGAAAATGATTCTAACACTTAGCTTTAGATTTTTCCATCCTTTTCAATTTTTTCCACATTTCAGGATACATACATTTGATGGGCAAACACCATCCACATCACAACCTGGCAATCCATCTCAGAGAGATGAGGATAATATTTATTTACTCATCATTCAACAAATATCCACTGCTATTAAAGATGGTGGGAAAACCAGCTTATGCAAAGATAACCAGCTCTTAAAGAAGTAGGGTCCAAATATTGCTCAAAAATGCTCCATCCTGACTAGAGGCAGTTATAAGATCAACCTTAAGTGTGTTCAATCTGGAATCACACTGCCTTGTTTGAAGCATGGTTCAGCCACCCACCAGCTGTGTTACCTCAGATAATGAATTACTGGGCCTCAGGTGCTGAATAAGTTTAGCTAGTGCCTACCCCCTAAGATTGTGGGGCCTTCATCTTTACTAAGTGCAATGTAAATTTACATGCATTATTTACATGAAATGCAAGTTGCATGTAGTAAGCACTCAGTAAATGCTTTCTGTAATAATAGTGGTGGTTATTTCCATGGAGATAAAAATGTGAACATATATGTGGTATGTGTAGATTATCCCAGCCAGCTAAAATGCTCAGCAGTTTACTGCAGGGTATAGCGGTAGCCCCAAGACATCCCAAAGAGAGCACGCCTCAGTAGGCAGCAGCACCAGACCAGGAAGTTGATACCGGGGTGGGGGGTAGGGGTGTGAACAGGAGAATCGTAATTGTGGGCTGGGGATGAAGGATAGGCGATAGTTGATGAAAAAAGCAAACGAGCTAGCGAAGACATGCAAACATAAACGCACTGTGCCTTGAAAAATAAAAGATTTTATATGATGTTTAAAATTAACTTGTTTAGGAGTAGGCCTATGCCATATGCCATAAATTTGACTAATCGCTCAGTTAACAGATATTAATTGAAAGCACAATTTTGAGGATGAAGTCATATGAAAGGCAGGCATGGCCTCTGCAAAGTGGTACTTCTTAGAACCCACACCTAAATCATTCATTTCTCTCCGCTGGTGCTTAGACTGCTTTGTATATTTGGTATAATTTGTAGAAAAGAAAAAAAAAAGTTTTCTATATATACCTGGGAACAAATTTTATGATTAAATTAAGTTAATCTAAATTCAGTGTGTAACATCAAAGATTAAATTGTGGCAGATAATATAGTTATAAATGCACTTAAAATTAGATAAAAGGAAACATGCAAAGTGAAATATACTTATTCATATTTCAGTTCAGTGCTAAAATGCAAAATTCCCTTTGGGCAGTACTGCCAAAAATGTTTTCATATTGTCTCTGAGAAAGTTCAATATAAAGATTTCATGAAAGAGTTTTAATATGTTTTATTATGAAGGTAAACATAAAGATTTTCATACATGTGAATTTATTTACAATTTTACTTAACAAAATGATATATTAACATAAATTTACTTTTCAGTCCCATAGGATATTTTACACATTGTAGCTTGTGGTTGTGGGTATTTATGGAAATCATTAATATAAATGTTGGGGGAGAAAACATACGCTTTAAAGAAAGCAACAAAATGAGAAACAAGATCAATATGTACCACAAAAACATTTGCTCCTGGAAAGTTTTATTGGAGCTGGAGGCTTTGGTTATCACAGTTGCCCAATTACAAAGTTAGCAGTTATAAAATTTGGAAGAAGCAAAAGTGTTTTATGTGCATATATTTCCTTTTATTTCCCAATATTTCCCACCCTTTATATTCCCAAGATAGTGACAAAATTGCACATTACTTAAAAAAATCTTTGAGTTTAATATAGGAAAATTTAATCTCAGTTATGAAATGCACCTGTGCTGCACAAGGGAACCAAGTGCTTAATTTTTGTGTTTTATTTCTGGAAGTTTCTATTGTTACTTTCTCAGTAAACAATTAAGAATGTGCCCTTTAATACACTCCAGTTAGCAATGAAACTGTACTTCACAATGGCATTTAACAATTCCATCTTAAAAGCTTTATATATATATTTATATATATGCATACATATACATATGAATAAAATCATTTCTTATCAATAAAAACAACCTCTTTGGAGTTAAATAGATTCAGTTTCAAATTCCTGTTTGCTCACTTTATTGCTATGACCTTGGGAAAATTACTTAATATCTCTGAACCTTATTTTCCACAGATTAAAATGAATTGGTACTTAATATTATTATTATGTTTAAACCATCAAAGCATGATTTAAAAGCTTAGTAAGTGCCTGGCACATATAACAAGGTTCTGTAAATGCCAGTTATTAGCTCTTTAGGTTCATTGTTAATGACATATATTTAATAGGTCTACAAGTCCATTTATTTTTTAAAAATGTGAGTAAAGGGAAAGTTCACGAATATGTATTAAATCAACACTGGACCTTCTGGTTAAATATCGTGTCTGGTAGGTGAACTCTGATGAAGCTTATTCTTTATTTCCAACTAAAAATTATATATAAAGACACAGGAGGGAGTGAAAATCCAAGATACCTTGAAACTAATATGATTTAATGCTATCATTGGAGATGGGAGAATTGGAGGGGAATATTTCACTGATGATAAAAATCTATGCAGTTGTGTTAAGCATGGCAATCCATGTCCAGTTCATGCTTTGCCACATGCCTGAAAGTAGGAAGGAGAATGTTGCATTCCTTCTCCATTTCCTACCACCAGCTGTGCCTGCATTTATCAAATAACTGGACAATGTTTCTTCTAGTGCTTGGGTACTAATATTTGAGATAGCCGGAATACTGTTTTCACTAATACTTTCTTTCCCTTTCACTATGTTTCTTTCTATATCTCTTCCAATACCAAAATACCAAAAAAATAAAAGGACAATGAGTGACATTGTTAGAATTTGGGCAGGATGGTTGGGGGCGGAGGAGTTGAGATGTCCAGTAGTCATGTGTGGCATCCCAGGGTCACTGCTTTTGGTCTTTTTCCAACTAAGCAAACAGAAAATTAGTATTCTATGGCCCTACGTAATCTCTTAAAATTCCTTAGAATTAATAGGAATGTCCAGCCAAATGGCCAATACAGTATCAATAATATTTAAAAGACTCTTTCCATACTAGAGTTAACAATTGAATTATAATTGGGAAATCATTTCAACTCATTATTGTATTAAAATATTGAAAGTTATCTAGTATAAACTCTCAAAAAGTGAATAATTCTCTTACAACTTTTTAAAATTTAAAATGTAGCTGAGAGTTTTGAAAAAGAGATTTCAATAAAAATGAAGAGAAATATGTATTGGATGGAAAGACAATATTGTAAATATGCCAGTTCCTGTTAAATTAATTTATGTTTTAAGAGAATTTCAGTCAAAAGTGCAAAGGGATTGTTTCTGGGACTTAAATTTTTTAAAGTTACCTAGTATAGACTTGAGGATTATACTTCTGGTAGGAACATTATGCAGCCCTGCTCCATTGAATTCAGATCTGGCCTTTTGTCTGGATTTTGTTGGTGAAATGTGGATAAAGAGGGCTTTGTAGAAAGTGGGTATGCCTCTTTTCCTTCAACCATTAAATGTGCAATTTCTTAGAGTGAAAACACCCAAAAGAAATGCTACAACCACCACAGGATTGACATTTAGCATGAACAGGAAATAAACCATGGTTGTTGTAAGACATTGAGATAAATGGGCATATTGATCAATATTTTCCTTGGTTTTTCTACATTTTAGTTCATGTTAAAATGCATTCCACAGAACCAATAAAGAAAGGGGTAGTTGATTAGGCAAATGGTATATTGGACATAAATTCACATTAAATTAAATTTACTAAGTATTAAAACTATAAAATAAATGAATATAATGGAAGAACACAAAGGAAATGTATTTAAATATGGTTACCTCAAAATGCCATAGGTAAATAAAAATACAATAAGTAAAATTAGGAAGAAAATGACATACAAAAATATTTCTCATAAATATTACTAGACATAGACGTGATATAGAGATGGATAAATAATACAAAGATATATATTTCATACATATCAGGAAGAAAGAAAACTTCTAATAAATATGTGTAGATAACATAAGCAAACTGTTTTTAAAAAATCAGTACATAGAAGTTATAATATGCTCATTAGTTAAGAGTTATACAAAGAAAAATGAGTATGTTTTTCAATATTTGAAATGGGCAAAGGTTTTTTTGGACTATAATACATAAGGTTGAAGATGTTTTACTGAATCAAGCACTCTCATATACTCATGGTAGAAGTGTAAATTGGTACACATTTTCTAAAGAGCTATTCTTAATTATTTATTAAGAATCATAAAAGTATTAATAACATATGCATCAGTAATTCCAATTCTAGAAATCTACTTCAAGGAAATAATGAGTAATTTAGAAGAAACTTAAGAATAGGATTTTTCATAGCATTATTACTATTATTAATTTTTTATATTAAGGAGTAAACAAGAAATAACCTAAATGTACCACAGTGAGGAATGAACATGGTTTTAAAAACTTCTTAGTATAGGAAATTGTTTTCCATGAAACAGATTATGAAAATGATAAATATATTCTCCTTGATTTGAATTGGGGGGAAATACATATGTGTAAGGAGTGAAAAAACAACTGGGATAAAAATACTAAATATATTTATCACTGAATTTTTATTTACTTGAGACTAGCTTTTTTTTTTTTTACTGGAATATTCTTTTTTAATTTACTGAAACTATTTGCCCTTTTAATCACAGTTGTTTATCCAAAAGTGAAGTTGAATTTATGAAGATAAACAATCATTTAGGTTGGTGCAAAAGTAATTGTGGTTTTGCATTATTGAAATTTGCCATTTGATATTGGAATACATTCTTAAATAAATGTGGTTATGTTATACATCATTTTAATGTGCATTTTTCACTTTGTTTTTTTGCTAATGAATTGTTATTTGCTGTTTATTTCATATTTATTTTGAACTATGGAAATGATGTTAGACCAAAAGCAAATTCAAGCGATTTTCTTATTTGAGTTCAAAATGGGTCATGAAGCAGCAGAGACAACTGCAACATCAACAATGCATTTGGCCCGGAACTGCTAACGAACACACAGTGGAGTGGTGGTTCAAGATGTTTTGCAAAGGAGATGAGCACCTTGAAGCTGAGGAGCATAGTGGCCGGCCATCGGAAGATGACAACTGCCAATTGAGAGCAATCATCGAACCTAATCCTCTTACAACTACGTGCGAAGTTGATGAGGACCTCAATGTCGACCATTCTATGGTCACTTGGCATTTGAAGAAAATTGGAAAGGTGAAAAAGCTCGATAAGTGGGTGCCTCATGAGCTGACCAAAAATTTTTAAAAATCGTCATTTTGAAGTATCATCTTCTCTTATACTACGCAACAACAATGAACCATTTTTCGATCAGATTGTGATGTGTAATGAAAAGCAGATTTTATACGACAACTAGCAATGACCAGCTCAGTGGTTGGACCAAGAAGAAGCTCTAAAGCACTTTCCAAAGCCAAACTTGCACCAAAAAAAGGTCATGGTTACTGGTTGGTGGTCGGCTGCTGGTCTGATCCATTACAACTTTCTGAATCCTGGCGAAACCATTACATCTGAGAAGTATGCTCAGCAAATTGATGAGATGCACCAAAAATTGCAATGCCTGCAGTCGGCACTGGTCAACAGAAAGGACCCAATTCTTCTCCACGACAATGTCCGACCACACATCGCACAACCAACGCTTGAAAAGTTGAACGACTTGGGCTACGAAGTTTTGCCTCATCCACGATATTCACCTGACCTCTTGCCAACTGACTACCACTTCTTCAAGCATCTCTACAACTTTTTGCAGGGAAAACGCTTCCACAACCAGCAGGATGCAGAAAATGCTTTCCAAGAGTCGTCGAATCCCGAAGCACGGATTTTTATGCTACAGGAATAAACAAACTTATTTCTCATTGGCAAAAATGTGCTGATTGTAGCGGTTCCTATTTTGATTAATAAAGATGTGTTTGAGCCTAGTTATAATGATTTGAGATTCATGGTCCAAAACTGCAATTACTTTTGCACCAACCTAGTATTTTAAAAGCAATAATCAGTGGTTATTTATTTATTAAAAATGGAAGAATAGACCTTTTGTGTCAAAAGTCATTTCTCTTCAGGACCTTCTTTTGAATTTAAATGGTGATTGGAGAAAATCATAGACAGTAAAATATCTTTTATTATAAATTCTTAAGCCTGACAGTTTCCATGCTAATTGTTCAAACATTTAATTATATTGAAGATTATGTTTAACTTTGTTTGGGTTGCTTATTTATTATAATTATTTTAGCAAAATTTGACCTACTTATGGTATTTTATGCTCTGCTTAGATTCTAATGAGAAATGGTCAAATTGGCTAGACAGACAGACACACTCATTAGCATTTACTTTCTGGTCTTGAATTGCCTGAAGATGGTTCTATAAAACTTCCATACATTTTAGGTTAAGCATCACAAGGAATTCTTCACATCTATACAGAGAGGAGAACTATTTGTTTTCATGGACGTGATATCCTGGAAGATAACAGATTTGAACATTGGTGGAAGATGTAATAGACTTTAGAAAGTTTTGCTTTAATGTTCACAAATTTAAATGTAGAGCAGGAGAAATCTAGTCCAGACAGAGCTAGTTGGGAGTTTCCATCTCACATTTTGAGCTATTCCCTTAGCACCGCATGCATTCTGGAAGCAGTCAGGCTGATAGATGCCTGCTGCTGAGTGTGTGTTGCCTGCCCCTGCAGAATACAGACATTTTACCTGAAAAAGCTATTATACTCAGAGGACTGTGCTCTCCACATTTTCCAGGCCACTTGTTCAAATGTCATTGGGTTAACATAGAATATAGAAACTTTACTGTTGACCCTCAATGATTCATAGGTAGAATGGGAAGGGTCAGAACTATGTAGTTCCTTTGTTCAGTTCCTTTTGTAGCAAGTTAACTTCTTTCATTAGCCTCAAAAATGAGATATCACCAATTATTTCCAGGACACTTTTCTTCTGTTTCTATTATGAGTCCATCTATATATTGTCTAATGGTTGTATTTTATTGGAAAACAGATTTTTCTCAGTTTTCTCAATTAGAATTCATTTTCTACCTGATTTCTCTTAGCAGTGGTTGTATAAATGATTTTATTCTCAAAGGGTACTTCTGTTAGGCGAGAGACAAGCACTGACATCAGCAGAATGAGCATTTAAATTGGGGAGAAAAGGACAGATTAATTAACCATCTATGGTGGATTGCCTCTGCCATGGCAGCTAGATAATTAGTGAACAACAGAAGATTCAGATGTGGTTCTGACAGTGCTGTTAACCACGAACGTGTAATGTGGTACAAGCAGCAAAAATTCTCCAAACTTGAACTAAATGGAGGGCAGGGGTGAGGTTCCAGATCACTCTGACCCATCCATTCTAAATAAAAGCAGTGCTTGGTGATAGAAAGAGTAGGACCTACTTCTCCAGGAGTAAGGGATGAAAAGAGCTGGTTCTGTCATGTAGGTGTTGGTGCTCCAATTGCAGAAGGGAATTGGAACAATAGGAAAAGAAAAGTAGCATAGTTAGTATTAACTTGACATAGAGATACTGAAGACTGCATGGCCAAGCCTACAGGCTTGCTGTTTTCCGAGGACTGTCCACACTGGATACTTGGACTTAGTCAACAAAATTCATTCTAAATCATAAGAACTGGTAGGCTGAAGGTACTGAAGGACTAAGTCCTCATTGTTTTCAGCTTGGGATGGTGGGCCTAAGCCAGTGTAAAGAGCTTCAGGTATTCTTGGAGGGAAGTCCTGGACAAATGTTAGGAGTAAGAGGCTGCAGGGAAGAAAGGAACCTAACATTTGCCAAATGTACTATAATTAGGCATTTGAGCTGCATTAATTCATTTAATATTTGTAAATGTTGGGATTTATTATTATTTTCATAAAACAATCAAAGTAAAGAGAATCAGAATGATAGCTATTGGTATAGGTATTATTTGAGGTTAGATATGTCATGGTTCTGAAATCCACACTTTTGCTCCATACCCTGATACCCCCATAGTTCATTGAGAGGGGACAAGGGCATATGTTCCCAGTGTATTTTTTTGTGCGGATGTCTAAAGAGATGTGGTGTGAAGTTTATTGGATAGTCTTTAGTGCTTTGTGGATTTATAATGAGTAGGTTACTGAATCATATTTGTGGACAGACATCTACATGCAAAATATACTATTTACTATCACATGCCCTTTAGAGAATTCTGAGAGATAACTTTGTCTTCAAGGTGGGAGGCAAGCTGAATGAGTATGGATTCACCTACAAAACTGTTACCTCCAAAGTACAAGATGTATTCATGGAATTAGGACTGAGCCTGTTGCTGGGAAGAAGAAAGTTGAAGACCTGAATGAAGGTACTTGCAAAGGAGCTTAAGATTCTAAGTTGCAGTAAAACTATGCAAGGTTCTTTGATGGTATTAAACTGCTGGTATCAAGTGTGAAATGGGGACAAACAGAAGCATACAAGGAGATTAAAATGCCAGTTAGAGGAACAAATGACTTGGAAAGGGATTAAATTAAAATATAAAGAGCAGAGGGATTTGTGCAGCTCAAGTTGTTGGTGAAAGTTATGAAAGTTCTCTTCATTGAATGGTCAGCCTGAATGTAGTTTAGGCTGCAGTAGACAAATTGGATACGCATAATCACTGTTTGTTTATGTTTTCAGCTCAGGTGTTAGTGTATGATTGCCCTATCATTAAATGAGAACAGCCCTCAAGTCCCACAACTTTTTTGGTCTGAGAAGAGGCTGGCAATTGGGTAGAATTTCTTCAGTTGCTCTTTTGTGTACTGGATATTTGCACAGATATTTGCCAAAAGTATTACTAGGAAAATCCAGAACATTCATTGAGGTCACTGATCTGAAGAATAATAAAGGTAAAGAATCAGTACTCTGTGCAATTAATATTTATGGAGTAATTTATATATGCTAAGCACCGGACTAGTTGCTAGGTAACAATGGTCCATCTCCTCAAAGGTTTTACAATTTATTTTTAATCAAACAATTACATACATAAGACGGCATCTATGGCAAGTAAAATGAAGAAGAAAAAGATAGAGCTTATAGGAACATTTAATATTTGACTTCACTAGGGGTCAGAGGAGGCTTCCCTAAAGAGATGACTTCCACTTTTGAATCTTCTAAAGGATCAATAGGTATTAACTAGGCAAAAAAGGCTGAGAAAAATTCTCTCATCAGAGATCAGAGCATGTGGAAAGATTGCTTGAGACATCAGGGAGCATAATGAATTTGTGAAACTTAAAAAAGGAGTGAATCAGAGAGAGAAAGAGACTCACAGCTTCGTATGAAAAAGTCAAGACAGTAGCTTGAGGTCATACAATGTAGGGTCTAGTGGCCATATTTTACAACTACATTGCCCAATATAGTAAAGCCACTAGGCCATGTGGTTATTGAAATTTATACTTAAAATAATTTAAGTTAAATAAAATGTAGCTCAGTTGCACTAGTTACATGTCAAGTTCTCAATAGCCACATGTGGATCCCACTGGACAGTTCAGAGACTATTTCCATTTTCACAAAAAGTGCTATTAAATGGTCTGTGTTAGAGATTTGGCTTTATCTTGAGAGCAATGTGAAGTCATGAAGGTAATTCACCAATGTTGAGGTGGTGGAGGGAAATGATCAGATGTACATTTTGAGAGAAGAACCTGATGGCTATATAATGGAGAGTAGTTTGACTGTGGAAAGGCAAATTTTATGTAACTAGAGCACTTGAAATGCTATTATATCTTTTAACAAAGAGATTATAATAGGTGGAGATGGAGAGAAGTGGACTGAACTGCATTGATTTTTGGAGATAAAACATACAGGACTTAGTGTTGGATTAAATTTGGAAAGTGAAGAAATAGTTTCTGTCATCCAAAGTTTCTGGGTGACAGTGTGAGTCACTAACAGAAGGAACACTGGACTAAGACAGTTTTGTAGAAGGGATCACTTGGAAGAAAGCTTTGCTTGAGGCACCTTCAGCAATCCCAGATGTTAAGAAGCAGCTGGATATAAACCACTGTCCTTAGGTGAATCTCCAGAGGGCCAAAAACAGATTTCAAGTTTACAATTTTTAAAGAAACAAAACATCAACATCAAGAACAACCACAAACAGAAAGAAAATCTCTACTCTGCTCTTCCCACACTCTTCCTTTCAAACTTCCTTTCTGCCCTTTTCCCCTTCTAGTCATCCTGCAACTTATTCCTTTAAACAGATATTCAGCTAAAAGTAAGGTTGTGAGATGTGTAATATTGTCAAACTTCTGTCACCCTCCTTATGGTAGGATGTGAACATTTAAGTGACAGCAAATGTAGCAGACTCGCATACTTTGAGTGCTAAATGGGACACCAGTGATCATATAATGCACTTGCATTATTTTATGTTTATAAAAACCAAATATTGGAGAGTTTCCTTGATTCTCTGGTTAATGGCAGAGACAGTTTTGCTATTGCTTACCTTTTATGCTTACACCCTTACTTCTCCAGAGTGAGAAAAGGAAATTTTTTCTGTTCTAAAACTTTTACAATAACAGTAGTATGTGAAATGTCTATGGGACTGCCTAGTTCAAAGGCAGACTCAGTAGAACTCTGCCCGATGAGGAAGAGAGAGAGAAAAAAAAGCTCACGAGGTTTCTTGGCACAGCTATAAAAGCATAATTCTTCAACATTTCTTGATACTCTAGCCAGTATATTTTGATGGTATCAGCGAGTTGCTCAGAGAATTTCAAAGTAGTTTTAAATTTCCTTAGACACAAAGAGCTTGTCAAAGACTGCTGAAAGACTATGAAAATGTGAAAGCAAACGCTCTTGGTGAATACAAAAACCTTACCAATTTGGAACAGGTTTCAAAAGACCAAATCCAGCATTTCTTGCTGAGATAATATATCTTCTGCTCTGTCACTCTGCTCACTCATTCTCTTGCTTTATTTATATTTCCATCTGCTTAGATATAATCTAAATTTTTATTATATTCCAATGTTTTGTTAGTATGGGTATAAGCTAAAATTTATTTACCTGAGTAATTAATGAATTACAATAAAATTGAGGAATAGAAATCATACATAAAACACATTTTTGCAAACCCATTTTAAAAGGGGGAAGATCCACACTCAAAGCAACATTTTTCACTTTAAAATATCTTAGTTTTTTATTTCACATCTTTATAGGAAACAGAATCCACACTGAGTATTAAGGAAATATTTAGACTAATTCTTTCATTTCATATATGTAAGTACCCAAAGTATTTGGTATTTGTTCTAAGTAATTTGCTTAACAATCTGGTGACATATAAAAGCATTGCTATTCCTTTTTAAAACTTGAAAAGAAAAAATGTAAGCAGAGACATTTGTAAGATCTGATAAGAAACTAATTTATAATAGCTAGGAGAAGAGTTAATGGTCTGGTTGAGTGTTAACCAATTAAGCATAGCAATAAAAATATCTATCGTTGCATCAGTAATATAAACTTAAGGTATGTCACTTATGACTAAATATATTTTATAGTCATAAATATTTTTAATATTTTAGAATTCTGGTAATAAATGGTTGCAATGAATATTAATGGGGTTGTCAGTGAGCTCTGCTATTGACAAACTAGAATTCAGCCTAAAATATTGTATCTATAATAGTTATCAAGTGTAAAAAAACCATCTCTCTGAGTTTTAACTAGTACATTATGGGATAACTTGCTATTTTCAGAAATTAATCTGAGGAAAGGCTGAGACATGTTACTGTGCCCTTATCAAGACAAATCCAGAGGTGATTATTCTTATTTCTAAAGTAAGCCAAGTGTTATTCTTAGCATTGCAGATTACAGATGACAAAGGAAACAAATAAAAACAACAAAATAATCAGTAAATATGTATATAGTTGTACATATTTGTATATACAAATTATATATATTTATATAAAAATGAAATTTATAAGTAATTGTGCATATATAAAATAGTACATAAATACTATGCTTTTTTACTTTCATTATATATTTAACATTTTGATATAAATTAGAAAAAATATAGACATAGAAATTGCTTACTATTATATTAATTTATGCAGATTTGACTTTGTCCAGAGAAACATACTTTGAAAAGTAGAAATGTATCCAGCTAAGTAATATACATTAGTCGTTAACATTAGCTCAATTTTCAGATAAATAATAAATCTCTTCTGATTTTATAGCTAGGATTTAATCCAGTAAAGAGTGGTTATGATCAATTTCAAGCCTTTTGAGGTTTTTAATTGTTTTATTCAAATAAAAAGCTTTATGCCAGCTTTTGTTACCACCCCATTAATTCTCAAAACCAATTAAGATAAAATCAAACATAATAATCTCCTACTTATTACTAAGTGTATAAAATTTGCCTCCATCACTTAGTTCTTTTGACCTACCATTGACAACTCCTGATTAACAGAACTCTAGTCCTCTTTGCTTTTTTGCTTATTAGCATTAATGGACATTTGGAAAAAGACACCCACTTCAGTTCGCTAATTCAAATCAACATTACACATTCCCTACAATTTGAATAGCTCTGCAATTATTTGTCTTTGAATACCTGGCTTCACATTATTTGTTTTTTTAACATCATTCCTGTTTGAGGACAACATGATACTAGTAATGTGACATGATTACCTGGTTGTTGGCTGGTTATCACTCTGGTTTATATAAATATTCTGAAAATAAAATATAAACATTAGAAGTAATCCTTATTATTAAGTTTGTAAATTTAGGTTTGTGAAAACATTTCTTATTATTTTTTATTTGGGTCATTGATTATTATATTTCTCAAATTCTAGGTGACATTCTACAAATTTTTCAACACCCATTCAACCATTCAAGTAATTTTATTTATAGTACTACAAAGATATTCTAAATTGTATTTGATCATTTGAGTCTTACCAAAAAACATAATTAGCATTATGTAACTTTAAATTTATTGTAGGATCATTATAAAATTTACTGATAAAGTATTTTTGATATCTGGATTAAAAATAAATAGACAGGTTTCTTTAAAAAATTAATAACATTCAAGTACATTTTATACTTGCTATACAAGTGCATTCAGTTAAGTATTTTAAAGTAATATATATATATTTAAAGGTAAAAAAGTCAACTAATTGATGTGCATGTAAACTTCTGTGTATGTCATTTAAGTTATTAGCTACTTGAAGATAATTTATTGGCACAAGCAATTGAAATGGCAATAACACATTTTACATCCATCTTTATAATGCTTCATTAATGAGATATTTCTGAATTCTCATTAATGAGCGTATAAGCTAGAACACAACTATCCAATATCTCTAATATACTTTCTGAAAGATATACTAGTAATACTAGTTTAAAGCAGTGGTTTCCAACCATGATTTTAACATGGAGTAGGAAAATTCTTTAATTTTGTCAAAGAAGTTGTTTCAGGATACATTATAGGATTACAAAATAACAAACAAGGATCCATCAACCACAGAATGTCTTCTTTGGAGCTATCATGTACTTGCCTCACGTTATGCTACTAAAGTTACAAGTATCACTGAATGTTCACATAATTTTAGTATTATATTTAGCAATAAAAAATTATTGAATGAACATTGCTAAAAATTCTGATTCTTGTTCAAGTTCTTCAATTTAAATACCAGATGTAAGGTTTGATTAGATGGCAGTGCCCCCGTCACCAATCATGCAAAGACTGAAAATCCTAGGAGCAAAATGCATCTAAGAAATCAGTCCGGGGATGGGAGCATGGTAATGTCACAGGGTCTTGATAATTAATTGGAAACGGACTTAAAGAACAGGTTAAAAGAATGTAAATGTTGAATGAAAGGCAGCTTATATTTTCTCACATAATTAGAGAAGAAAGGCATTTGTTTCAAAGTGAAGTGTTTGGTATGGTTTGGGAGATAAGGATGGTAGAGGGGGTATTTAAAATTTAGTCGTACATTTTGAAAAATCTTACTATCAGGTAATTAACTCCTCATTTAACTTCATGCAACTTTCATACATTTTAAATTTTATTCATACATTTTCATATATTTTTAAAAAAATTATATTCTGCTAGACTGGTTATTTCATCTCAATCATGTTCATGAGAAGAAATGAGTCAGTTTGAATGTGCTTTTATCACCAAAACTGCCCTCTTCCCTCAAACATAGTCGTGAATTGTTAAGTAGGAAGTTAAACATCTTAAAAGAAATTCAAGTATCTTTTCTTAATAACACAAAGTGAAGTTACAATATAAAACAGGAATGTCAACAATGTCCACAGAAACAAAAATCATAAACAAATTTGGGACAGGTGAGAATGCATTCAGACAGAGAATTTTGGAGACCTAAGTTGCTAGAAATAGGCTCCATAGCAGTGAATTTTATCTACATTTGACTTACCTTTGATCAGTTTTGAAGGGGCATCTGTTTCTGTATTTGCAGCCAGTTTCTCCCCTGAAACATTTCACCTTCAAAGACATTCACAATGTTCTTGAATACCATTTTTTAAACAATTTATTGAAATATATCATTCATACATGAATATACATAAACTATAAGTGTTCAGTAAACATCGTGAACTTACAAAACAAACATGTATAACATCATACAGGGCTCCCATACATTGCTCCACCACAAATACTTTGCATTGTTGTGAAACATTTGTTAACAAATCATGAAAGAGCATCGTCAAAGTATTACTACTAACTATAGTCCTTATCTTCCTCCCCTACACATTTTTTAAAGGATTTATCCATCTACTTATTTACTTTTATCCATCTTTATCCACCCCCCGCCTCATTTTTGCTGTTTCTGTGTCCATTCACTGGGCACCTCTCTGTGTCCGTCTCCTGCCCTCTCTTCTCATCCCTCTCCTCCTGTTCTCACCAGGATTCGATCCTCAGAATCCCTGATGTGGGAGAGAGGTTTTGATAAGCAAATGGACCTTGAAGCTTTGTTTCCTCTCTAGACACACTCATATGCCTTCATCAGAAGTTACTATTTTTAATAACTTCCCATTGTCCATTGGAAATGAGGGAGTGTATCTTTGCATGATTTGGTGTCGCAGCTTTGATATTTTATTGGCTTAAGTTTATCTAGAGCAGTGTGAGGGTTCAATACTGAAGAGAGATGCTGAAAGAAAAATTCCCTCTGGAAATGCTACTTTACCTGCATTACAGAACTCCAGCCATTAAAGTGATAAAGTATATTTAATAAATTGCTGAATGTATGTGTGTTCTTAGTGTTCTCAGGTAACTAACAACAGGGCCAAAGGAATGAGTGAGTAATTTTGAGAGATTAACAATGTTGGTTTCAACACCACACTTTTGGGGAGGTACCTGCAAAACCATTTTTTCATTCTGTAAACATTCAGTGAAAATCTACTAGAAGCTCTATGTCCTGCAATCTATAAGCTGCTTGAGGGTAGGTACTGTGCTGACTTACTTCTGTACCCCCAGAAATTAAAACAGAGCTGGTGACAGGAAACGAATCCCAAGACACAGGCTAGGATTGATCGTGAAGGAACAGTCTTGCATGCTGAACTTGGAGACTGGTCTCTATCCTTTCAAGAGTGGGGAATGTTAGAAGGATTTAAAGCATATAAGTGAAAGATGGGCTGCAATGTATCACCACTGAGGTAGGGATACTGGCTAGGAGACTTTCCTATTATCTAGGTAGAGATGATAAGATTCTGAGCAACAGTAGTAGCTCAGAGTGACCAAAGTCGGGATTTGAAAAAACTAATCAGGAGAAAGAATTGACAAGATGGGTTTAGCATCCTCCTTTCCCCAGGTTTGGAGAATTACAGTCTCTCTAATCTTGGTCCTGTGTTTCTCTTCTTTTTAAATTTCAACTATGCACTGATAACTACAAATTTCTACCTTTAGCCCAGATTTTGATCTCTAGGACTTATAAACACCCTCTTTTCTCACCATTTTCATGTTTCAAAGGTACCTCTAGGGCCAAATGATTTCTTCCTGTGTCTCCTGTCCTAGAATGTAGCTCCACCATTTGACCGGTTCCTCAGGCCACAAATCAGCCATCCTTAAAGCCTTACACAGCAGATATTGTCATATCTAAACCATCTCCAGTTTAGAGATATTTTACCTCGTAAATGTCTTTAAAATCTAGTCAATTTTTTCACCCATATTGGACGTTGCCCTAGTCTAGGACTCCATAATCTTTTGCCTGATATCTTACCTTCTTCCCAATATAAATTTTAGTGGCTCCATTATTTTATGATAAACAGCAACATCCTCAATATGATCTTTAACATTTTATATAACCTGGCCACTGTCAAACTCTCCAGGGTTTTCTTACGCCACTCTATTTTTTACTTTCTATACTTCTGCTAAAGTGACTATCATTTAGTTTCTCCAGATTATATGTCCCTTGAGCTCAGGACATTTGCACATACTGTTTCATCTGCCTAGAACAGTCTTCACCTAGCCATCTATTTATCTGTGTTACTCCTTCAAACATTAGTTCATCAGACTCTCCCCAAAACCTTACCCAAACTCCCTGCCCCAGAATAGATGATGAATACTTCCTATAAGGCTTCATAATTGCCAATATATTTAGGTCATAACACTGAACATTATTAGAAATTATATATTGCCACTAATGTCTGGCTTCCACACCAGACTGAGAACAAGATATGTTTGTTTTGCCCACTAATATATCTTTATATCCTAATATGATGATTAGTATATAATAATCTTTTAATGAATGTTTGCCAGTTGAATGAATGGATGAATTGAAGACCAAGTAGAAGAAATAGGGTAAAGAAAAAATTTCAATATATGCCAAAAATTTTCCTAAAAAATAGCTTACTTTTAAACTAATCTATACATGTCATCTCAAAGCAAAAAATATATTGATTAACTCTATAATCAATATTGAAAGTATTTTTGATAAATGTTTGGAAAATGAAGAAATAAGCCATATTAAAATGTCAAGAAGTCTTTACCTTACCTTTATCTGAATTTTGCTTTAAAAAGCTATGATAATCAGTTAGGATCTTGGAATTCATCATAAAGAAAATTAGTGATACAGAACTCTACGGGGTTATATTATAACTAAATTCAATAAGTGGTTTTAAAAAATTGTTGTAAAATGTTTTTGAAAGGTTAACACATGGAATCCAAAGAAATGATGAAAGAAAATACCATATACTATGTAATAAAAATGTCTGTTTTCTTGACCTTCTTAAATCTATTACTCTTGGAGTACTCAGTAAATCTTGTTAAATCCTTCCTCCTAAGGCCTTTGTGAGAGAAACTCTCTCCCATAAAATCATTTACTAACAGCATGTTCTAGTAGGGTAACACAATAAAAATATTTCCTGGGAATTCCACTTTGTCTAAATTGAAAAGGCTATGGACTCCCCTCCAAGAACTCTGTGACTTTGGGAAAATAAATAGAAAATATGTATTTCTTCCAAATCTCATGCTCTGTACTTATGTCTTGCTTAGATAGAAGCATGGTTTTTCTCTTCCTTGTAAAAGTTGAGATACAAAATTTTTTTTTATTAGAAACTCATAAGTATCATCAAGTTTTGGGGAGGCTGAAGGCTTTATTGTCTTCTCAATGGATTCAAATTGAATAGTTTCTGTGTAAATTACTAAATGTTTCTTTTGGGAAAAATATTAGGGATTAGGGAAAG
Organism: Chaetophractus vellerosus; assembly: GCA_004027955.1. Taxonomy (NCBI): domain Eukaryota; kingdom Metazoa; phylum Chordata; class Mammalia; order Cingulata; family Chlamyphoridae; genus Chaetophractus; species Chaetophractus vellerosus. The sequence goes on along the minus strand of PVKH010000020.1, from coordinate 25,754 downwards.
CACAATTCCACCACTTATTAGCTCTTACTTAACTTTCACATCCGAAAATAGGTCACAATAATAATGCTAACCTCACCAGTTTATGGGGAAGATCGCATGTGCCAATACACGTAAAATACTTGGAACAATATCTGGCAGTTAGAGCATTTTAACTGCTACTACCACTCTTAGTGAAATTTTAGTTTTATTTTTAAATGTGTGCCCTCTGAAATTATACGATATATTTGGATAGATAAGAAAAACACGAAAATGACAATTATAAAATAACAGTTAATACATCATGAAGAAATGTCACAAGACACATTCAATCAATTGCAAAATGAACTTACCTTTTAAAAATTGTGAAAGGAGAGCAGAGGATAGAAATACCACCTAGTTTGGAGTAGCCATGGAATATTTTTATGAAGATCAGTTTTGACTTGAGCTGGTATATTTGTTTCCTAGTGCTGCCAGAACAAAATAACTCAAACTTAGTGGCTTAAAGGAACAGAAATTTATGTCTTACAGTTGTGGAGGCCAGAAGTCTGAAATCAAGTGTTGGCTGAGCTTTTTGCCTTATGAAGCTTCTAGGGGAAGATCTTTCCTTGCCTCCTCCACCTTCTGGCGGTTTTCAGCTTTTCTTGGCTTGTGGCAGCATCACTTTAATCAATGCCTTCCTCTTCACATGGCCTTCTTAGCTATGTCCCTTTGTGTCTTCTCCTTTTCTGTTTCTTATAAGGACATCCATCATTGAATTTAGGGTCTGTGACAGTTTGAAATTCTTTTTTACGAACCCGCAAAAGAGAAGGATTATGTTTTTGAATGAATCCATTCCTGTGGGTGTGAGACCCTTTTGATTGGACTACATCAATGAGGCATGACTCAGGTTAAGTCTCTCTCCTCTTGCTGGGTCTGATATAAGCAGACACTGAGAGAGACAGACACACAGGAGAAAGGAGGCTGCCATATTGACCCTGTCATGTGAAAGAAAGGACTGCAGGAAAACAGAATCCCCGAGGGCTGAGAGAGGTCCTGGAGTCTGGAAACAGCAGAGCACAGAGGCATAGAAAGAGACCCTTCAGAGGCTGGGCCCATGGAGTAGCTCAAAGCTGAAGAGTTGAGCCATATTCCTGATAGCTCACAGCTGAATTTGAGATGAAAGCAGAGCAGTTGAAACTGAGAGAGGAGGCCCAGTAAGAGACAAGCCCTATGCCTGGTTGCTCACAGCTGGGCTCTGGGAAAGGTATATTCCAGAGGGAAAGGCAGGGAACTCTGCAGAGATTGGCAGCCATCTTCACCATGTGGCAGAACCCCAGAATCACCAGTAGCTGAGTTAAGTGAGAAAGCATCTCTGATGGTGCCTTTATTTAGACATTTCATGGCCTTGTAACTGTAAGCTTTTACCCTAAATAAAATCCCCATTGTAAATGCCAGCCCATTTCTGGTACTTTGCACTGGCAGCCCTGTGCTAAACTAACACAGGACCCTCCTAATCCAGGATGATCTCCTATCAAGAGCTTTGTCTTAGTTACATCAGACAAGTGCTTATTCCAAATAAGGTTAAATATTCTGAGTTTCTGGGGGTTAGGCTACGGACATATCTTGTTTTGGATCACCCTTCAACCCTGTACAGTTGATAAATTTAATAAATGCTGGTCTCTGCATTTTTCTGTTAGAAATCTGTAGAAAATATTTTTGTTGGTTTATAATTATCTTTTTAGCATCCTTCCTTGTTGCAAAAATATTTGGGACAATTGCGTGAGTAGATAATGCATAAATCGAAAGTGAGATGAAAATATATTTCATCTAAAAAGTATTCTTTATAAGCTATTATAAAAAATGCCAAATACCACTTGGGGGAGGGGAAGTGTCTCAGTAAGATTGGGCCCCTATGAAGCCCATAAAAATACTGGATTCCTGGTGTGAGGTAGCTGCCCACTCACTTTAGAAGGTCTCTGAGATACTTGTTAAGGGAGACAAAGAAAAACAAGGTGACACTTAATAATTAATGAGCTCTATTAAATTGGGCTGGGCTCTGTGAAGCTTCATTTTGCTTGGAAGTCTCATCCTAAGTCTCAGAAGCCATACCACCAGAGTCAAGGTGAAAAAATTCAAGACCAGAGCCAGACAGAAAGTCTTTGCTCCACCATCTCTGGATTAGCCAGTCTTGGTTATTTGCTGTGGGTTTTCTCAGGATTGAGCTATGCAGCTCCTGCTACCCCCATGTAAGGAAAGCACAAGGAGAAATAAATGTCATGGGCCATCCTAGGTTCTTAGTGCTAGAGCTTTATGGAAAGAGGGAGAGGTCTTTTCCCCTCTGAAAATATCTCTCTAGACATCATGGACCAATCAGGTTTCTAGAAACATTGCAGTTTCCATCAGGACTTCCCTTAGGGGCAGTGTGTAAAATGAAGCTGAGGTATTTTGCTATACCAGGAACATAGGCAGTAAAGTAGCAATGAAAATAACCACTGTTCTATGTATCCAAGACATGCATGAACTCAATTTGATTTACCTAATGGAAAGCTAGGGGTAGGTTTAACCAAATCCATCTACAAGTTAGATGATTCAGTTTGTTCAAATTGCATATTTTTGAAACCTTGCATTTGGGAAAACCTAAGATAGGGGCTCTTCTCTTGGTGGAAGGGGTTAGTATAAGGAGACCCAGATTACAAACAGTTCAAAATACATTTTGTAACAGTTGATTTTAGGAGTTATTTTTAGAAAATTACAGTATTCTGTTAATCATCTTTCCAAGAAGCTGAAATACTTAGGCTGAAATTCAAACTTTTCAGCGTAAGATGAAAGGCATGGTAGAAAATGGCAGTTCATGAAATCTCTGCAAAAAGTTATTATTCTTCCAGGACTAATCTTGTTTCCCTGCCCCCCCCCCCCATGGACACTATCTTTTTATAAAACTATCAGATCTACCACCAAGTAGATGGAAACCCTGAACACAAAACAACTGCCAAAAATTTGAAGAGAGGAAAATACACATGCAACTAGGAGAAATGAATTGCACTGTCTAAACTGTTGAAAACAATAGGGAGGAAAGATGGTACTTTCATTATTTATTCAAAGCTGCCAAACCAGCATTGGAGAAATTGACAAAACAAAAAAACAAAAAAACAAACAACAAACAAACATAAAAAAACCCACAAAAAACCACAACTGCATTTGCAATTTAAATAACATAAAATATTTCACTTTTAGCTCTTCATCCCTTTTATTTCTAGGGCAAATTCATACCACTTTTCAGGTTGGCTGGGATGAATGCTTGCTTTCATAATATACTGTTGGAATGATTTAAATGCACTTCCTTAAAACAGAATAAAATGATAAATGAAATTTGTAAAAGGCCCATATACATTAGCATGTTTTGACATACAATTCTTTACTCGAATTTATTATAAAATTTGATTTCAAATTATAAGCTTTAGAATTTGGACATGTGGCAAAAGGGGGAAAATAAGGTTTGATTTAAAATATAAAATAAGATGTCTACTTTAGAGAAGTGTTCGTGGGTTTCATTTTAATTAAACTACTTTAATTTTTATTATTGTATTATTCAGCTTCATTGTATGGTGCCACTTAGACAGTAAACTTCGCACACATCTGCAGGAACTGATAACAATGTTTAATTTAAATTAAAACTATCAGTGTAATTTAAAGATACCAGTGTTACTAAGACTACTTGCCAAAATAGCATATATCAGTACACACATTTTTTTAAAAAGAGGTCTATATTAATTAATAAGGGCAAGCTGAGAATTTTCCCCCTACTTTCATTTTTTTACAACCAACATGTTAATTTATGTAAGGATTTGGATATCTGTAAGAAATTAAGCAGTTCTTGATTCTCAATTAATATGTTCCAGTTTCTATGGGATTATTCTAAGCCTGAATTCTTTAAACTATACCAATTATCTGAAATTGTTAAAGCATAATTTTGCTTTCTATTGAAAAGTAGGAATTTTAATTATGTCTTACAAATGACATTATTTAAGTGCATTTGGGCAGTAAATATATAATCAAGAATTTCCCTAGTGAAACAAACTAAATATCTTTTGCAGCAAATTTGGAGAAAATAAATAAATACAGGGGACTATATAATTCTTTAGGGGGGGAAATGAATTATTTTATGGTAGTTCTACTATTTTCAACATTGCTTCATAAAATCTGTGGACTTTTAGATCATCTTTAAGTTCTTTAATTTCCTATCTCTGACTGTAGAATCATCTATCATATTAATGTTAGCTTTGTCCAAATTCCTTAACCCTTATGATTCCAATCATACTAGTGGATGGAATACCACTTCCGGTCTTTTTCAAATCACCTTTATTTCTGTGTAGGCAAGGAGTATGTTTTTCATTGTTCTGGTCCTTCATTGGATTTGATAATTGAAATAATTTAATAAATGGATTTATTGTTAACTGTACATTAAGGAAAAAGGATACCAGATAACATTGATGTGTGAAAAATAATCAAGTAACCAACAAAACAGCACCTAAGTCAGGAGGTTAATAATAAATTTAAAGTCTAATTACAACACATATGTGAACAAAAATATTAGCAACTAAAACACACAAACTAATTACTCCATTGTGCAGTGAATAAAAATAGGAATTTCACAGTATTCATTCATTTGTTCATTAAATAAATATTTACCGAGTATCTATTATGTGAAAGGCATTAAATTTTGGTCTGAGCAGTTTTTGTTGTTTTATTGTATGTGTATTTGTGTGCCCTGCCTGTGTTTGTGCGATATAAGAGTTTCTAGGGAGATAAATAAAGCAGGATAAGAGAAGGCAAGTTGAGAGGTTGCAATTGTAAATAGGGTGTTAAGAAAGGTTTTACTAAAAAAAGAACATTTGAATAAGGTGTGAGAGTGAACCAAGGGAACACTTGAGGGATCAAATAAAATTGACATTATGCAGTGCAGAGAAGGTGCAAAGAAAAGTATTAGACATAGCCTAGTATCTCATTAACAGTGATGCTTCAGAGCATGTGATGACGTTTTAGAGGATGTGGAAAACTGAAGGTGAAAGGGGTTGACATCCCTGGTGGTAGGAGCAAACCTAGAAAATCCAGAAGCAAGACAAAATTCCAAGAGTTGGAATGATATCCACTGACATTTACTCAGTCATCAGACTATTGGCAAAGATGCACAAGGGAGAATGGAAGACAGGAAGCTCAACTGCAGATCCAGAATTCATGGGAGGGCAGGACCAGGAATAGTAGGCCCTCAAGACGTCACGAGAAGGCAGATGAGCCAAGCTACAAGCATTCAGGGAGAATGGAACAGGTGGGAATCATATTATTCCCCTGAGAGAGTTTATTTGTCCCCTCTTCAGTGCTGGGAACTTTCCTGATCCCCACACCGATACTCTGTCATTTAAATTATTTGAGGTATAAAAACAAGTGTAGAGCTCAATGAATTTTTAGATATGTATACAGGGCATCACTATTCAGATAAAGTTATAGAACATCCTAGCACCCCAGAAGGCTCTATCATGGTCCTTCCAAACAACACCACCACCAAAGATAGCCACTGTTGTAACAAACTGTCAATCAGTTTGCCTGTTCTGGAAGTTCATATAAATGGCACCATAAAATAGATATTCTTCTAATTCTGGTTCTTTCAGTCAACATAATGGAAGTAAGATTCATCCTGGTGTTGGATGCATCAGTATTTTGTTATTTTATTACTGTGTACTGCTTACTGTTTCATCGTGTGAATTTAACATAATTTATTTATCCCATTTATTATTGAAAGGCATTAGGATTATTTCAAGTTTAGGGTTCTTATGAAAATGCTGTAATGAATATCCTCATACAAGTCTTTTGATGAACATGGGCAGCCTTTCTGTTGGATGTGTGTTCGGGAATGGAATTGCTGAGTTAGATGTTTGACCTATATTTAGGTTTAGTAATATTGCTAGTTTTCCAAACTGGTTATGCAAATATATCTACGCCAACCAATGATGTATGAAAGTTCGAACTGCTCACATTCTTCCTGTTGTTCTCCTGTTTGTGCTTTTCTGTGAGTCTGTTGAGGTAGCCCCTTGTGGTTTTAGTTTGCATTCCTTTGGTGAAAAATGATGTTGAGTCACCTTTCATCGATTTAGTGGCTATTTGGACATTGTCTTTTTTGTGAATTGTCTGCTTGGATCTTTGGTCATTTCTTTATTAGTTTGTATGATGTTGGTTTTTTTGAATTTAATTTGTAGTTTGTGTTTGTCTTATGTATGTGTATTCCTTTTTGGGGGGAGTATGGGTGCTGTTGTCAGGACTCATTGAAATTCTTAATTTCTCTTATGGTTAGTGCCTTTAGTTTACCGTTTAAGAAATCTTGTCTGCCCCAAGGCCACAAAAATATTCTCCCATGTTTCCTTATAGAAGTTTTATGGTTTCAGCTTTTGCATTTACTTGTTAATCCATCTTGAATTCATTTTTTGTGTCTGGGGTGAGATAGGAGTCAAGGTACAGTTTTCAATATGGATATGAAATTGATACAACACCATTTATTGAAAATTATACCATTTCTTACTGAATTGCAGTGATTCTATTGCAATAAACTAGATGACTCTTTAGGAATGGGGTTTGTTTCTGTTGCTCCATTTATCTATTTATCCGTTCTTACCAAGGCTGCAGCTTTATAACAAATCTTTATAGCCAGGATTTTAAGTCCTTCAGGTTTCCTCTTCTTCTTTACTATTGCCTAGGTACTTGGAGTTTCCATATAAATTTTAGAATAAGGTTGTCAATTTCTACAAAAGAAACTGCTACAATCTTCATAGGCAATGCATTTAAGATTGTAGATTATTTGAGAGAGAATTAATGACTTAATGGGATTTAGTGTTTGCTCCATTTAATAAGGTCATATTAAGTTTCTTCTTATATATTTCGCAGCTTTCAGTGTGGGTATCTTTCATTCCATATATCCCTAAGAATGTTGTACTATTTTGGTAATATGTAAATTAGATTTATTTTTATTATTTCACTTTCAGCTGTTTTATGCTAGAGTATATTTCATTGCTGATTTTGGATTTTGGGACATCACTAAATTCACATATGTATTATAATAATCGCAAATTATTTGGGGTTTTCTGCATATGGTAATAACAAAATGAAAATTTATTTCTTCTTTCCAAATTTTTATTTATCTAGCTATCTAATTTTCTAACATATTGCTCTGTTTAGGGACTCTAATAAAAATGATAAATGGAAGTGGTGATATTAGACATCTTTGTCTTTGACTCATCTCAGTGTGTTATTAATAGTTAACAAGTAAATATGACATTTCTGTAGGATTTTTTGACATCTTTGGTCAGGTAAATAAACTCTCTTGAATTCCTATTTTGTTCATAATTTCAATTGTGAGTGCATGTTAAACTTAATCCAATTATATTTTTCTACCTATTGAGAAAATATTATAATTTTCCTATTTACTTTGTTAATGTGTTGACTTATATTGATTAATTATGGATGTTAAACCAAATTTGAATTCTTGGTATTAAATTCATTTGGTTATGATATTATGATTATCTTTACATATATCATTGGTTTATATATGTTAACACTTTGTTTAGTATTATAGTTACTAGGTCAATAAGAAATATATATTTTTTTCTTATACTGTCTTTGTGTATAAAGATTATATTGGTCTCATAAAAGAGGTGGGAAGTGTTCTTTCTCTCTCTGTTTGTTCTCTAATTTTATTGATTATTTGTATTTTCTTCCTTTTATTCCCCTATTCCTTGCTAGGATTTTCTAAATTTTATTTATCTTTTAAAAGAAATAACTTCTTGCCGTATGGACTTTTCTCTCTTGTAAGTACATTTTCTATTTCATCTTTGTTTTCTCTTGATTAATTTATTTTTCTACTTAACTTAAATTAGCTGTTCTCTTTTCTAGCTTCTTGAGATGGAAGCTCAGATCATTCATTTTCTTCTTTTCTTTCTTCCCAATATATGCATGAAGAATATAAATTTCTCCCTAAACTTTGCTTAGCTGCATCTTACAACTTCAGTGCTTTGCCATTTTGATTGCTAATTATAAACTCTGTCTTTAGACCATGTTTCCCTCACTATGAACGCCTCTGTACTTTCTTTCCTAATACATGGCTTCTGCTTCCTCATCATCTTTGTCCCCTTCCTTTATTCACACCTTTCAGCTTCAGATGCTGCCTGCAATTAGCCACTCTCTAACTCTGTTTTGCATTTAAAATCCTTTTGAACAATTGGGTTTAGTCTGTCAGGTTCCTGATTGCTGAATATTGAACACCTTGTAGAGTGTCCATTTTTGTATAAGGGGCGCATCTCTGATCTACTCATCAGTGGTTGGGGTGGAGAAGTCACATAACAATTCCCACCCACAGGTGCTACTCCTGGGAAAAAAAGGTGATGTTAAATCCTGAATTATTATCTTGGTGATGATGATGGTGGTGGTGATGATTTAACATTTAGTTTTCAAGAACCTTTTAGAGACTAGCTCAATCATTAGCCAAACACATGAGGTACTGTGGTAATTTTCCAATTGTTTATGAACTTAATTTTATCCTTCTTTCCTCCATGATGACGCTGATGGGACTCTGCAAGCCACATATCTCGACTTGTTTGCTATTTGGCCAAAGGAATCATTAAAGGAAGATTGGAAGGTATGATGCACAATATGCTCAGCCCACGACTATAAATAAAAGGAACCAGATGAAAGCAGAAGTTCCATGTTGAAATGTGTTAAATAAAATTGGATCTTAACGGGGCAGGAGAGGTCAGAGTATGGCCTGAGTTAGAAAGTAAGAGAAGTGTGGTCATTATCTGAGAGAGAGTGTGTGCAGCCCAAAGGGATATTGTGGATGTGACAAATGAGCACAGTGACATTAGGTAGCGGTGACTGGAAACTGTAGTTCAGATGAACCATGCTTATCCAGTAAATTCCGGAATGAAGGACAGCCATCCTCTGACCATCAGAAAAGGAAAATTGTACATCTTAACAGCTGGTTTCGGATGCTCTGCAGCCTGGACCTCTTCTCTCATGTCAGGAGGATATGTAGATTCTCTCCCAGCCATTCCCTCTGATGATGTTACTACAAGGGAAAAAAATGCAACAACAAAAAACTGAGGTGGGGTAAATCCTGAATTAGCTGACTTTAAATCTTCTTTTACTAAGAATATACCCAATGATGAAGTTCTTTCTTTCCTGCAATTGGCTCTGTTACACCTTTTGCTATTATTTTGATGTAATCCCAAAATAAATATTGACTAATTGAAAAATAATAGTAAATTGTTTATACCTGTGAGGATTGTGACTATAAATATCTACATACCTCCGATGTAGTTGTTCGCCTATTTATTTCCGTCTCCCTTCATTAGACTGTAAGTTCAATGGAAGCAGCAAATTTGTTTCGTCCAATCCCTATATCCCTGAGCCTAGAACAAGGCCCAGACACAGAAGGTACCCAAGATTTGTTGAATTTTGAAAATAAATATCCTTTTGGGGAATTTTTTTTTTCATTATTATTTTTCTGATCTTCAACTGGGTCTTGATTTTGAAAAATATTCAGACATTAAGACTGTTCATTCTGGATAAGCCACCACACAATATTCTTTTCAAATAAAGATAAAATATACCAATTACCAAGAATTATCAATTATAGAGTACCAAATATATTTGAGTCTTTTAAAAATGCATTATAGGTCCCACAACATTCTTTTAAATGTCTACTTTATTGGTAAACGAATAGCCTCAGAAAGTTTAAGTAAATGGCCATTCATACCAGGCAGGTCCTTTTGTTACAAGCAATATGTCTTAAATTAAATAAATTTAATGAACACCTATCCCATAGCTCCTGTCAGTAGAGCTGAAGAATCAGGCTCAGGAAATCCATAGGAATGAGGGACACCAGTCACTGGACCTTGGGTACAGTCATATCATGTTAGGTTGTGAACCTCTGATTCTGCTGCTGCAGCTGCTGGACATGGACACCCATGGAAAGTGGATGCTACTGCCATCCACTGTCCAGTCATTCACTTCACCTCTCCCTGCTTCACCCAATAATCAGCTTCTGAGTCAATTCCCATGAGGCATGTGAATGATAAGCAAAGCCATGGTTGTAGTATTGTGTACTAGTTAAAGAGGTAGGAAAAAAAAAACAAGCCTGTGGCTTCTGCAGCAGGAGTCAAGCAAGGAGTTCCTTAAACAGAAAGGGTCCAGATGCTGACAAAGTTCAGTCTAATTCACTAAAACAGTCAAGGTTTAAACTGTGTCTTTTTTTGCTCCAAAGCCCAGGCCAAAATATTTTCTTAATATGTTTTCTGCCTTTTTGTTGTTTGGACAAATGGAAATTTTAAACTTGTAAGCAATTAAAGCTACTGATTTTACTCTCAGAAACTTATTAGGAAATTTCCCTCATCCAGCAATTAAATAAATGCTGATGTTCATTTTCATATACTTCATGATTTGGTGTGTCTCTTTTAATTAGGTGGTATGTGTTGAGGATCCTAGTTGATTGTTTTCTCTATTTGTGAATAATGAATTTCCCCATCAGCACTTGTGTAATAATCCTACTGAATGCAATTTGATGTTTCCTGGGTTGGATTAAATTCTTTCATATGCTAGGGTATGCTTCTGTCTTATAACCTCTGTTATGTTAATTTAGCCTTCTGTTTTTTATATATTGTATCAATGACTACTTCTCCATAGATAATGTACACAGAAAACTTACATCTATATAAAAAGAAGAAAATCTCTCAAATATATTTTAAGATTCATAATGCATAATGCATGATAGGATCAATGTAGCAAAATGTAGCAAAAATTGCCTCAGAGATTAAAAATCATTTTGTATTATTGCCCTCAAGAATTGAAAGTTTTAGCTATTATGAGAATATGTATTACTGAAGATCCCTTTTAGGAATAAAGAGAAGCAAATTACCAAATGCCCTGGACATCTGAGGCAGTGGCCCAAGACAGCCAGAGGAAACCTAAAAACTACCTTGCCCTACTCTGGAATCCTTGGTGATTTGGAAGATTCTGGAGAAAACTTCATATAGTGGGATCTTAAACCCGTGGTTCAGTTAACATGTTGGTAATGAGTCCTTAATCCACCACAGGAAAATCTAGGAGAATGAACATCTGGAAAATCATTTAGGACTGAATTTAACCTTTTAATAAAGTTGTTGAGGGAGAGTTATGAACTTACACTCCTAGGAAAAAATGGAAAGAAAATATTGTGACCTTGAGGAGTCTCCTACCCCTTTCTCCCCAGAGTATCTAAATAAACTACCATACCTGACTGGGACTGCCTGAGAGCCCTTGGTGTTTTGGCTTCATTTTCCTCTTTTAATCCATAGCCTCATACCACTTCCCCAAATTCCAGCACTGACTGCAGCACTCAGGCTCTGGCAGTGTTCATCAAGAAGCCCCAGAAACTAGGAGGAGGCACCCACGCTAGAGTCATTGACCAGTTGGAACATAATCTGCCCCTACTTTATATTTCAGAAAAAGAAAGTCACCAAAGTTTCCTAACCTATTGAAGGAGCCCTTCTCTGTTGCCCAGTGCCCTGCCCTCGATGAAGGTTTAATGGACCCACATCCAGTGGAGGAAGTTAAAAGGAAGAGTGAAGTACTGGAGGTAGACTTTTGATGCTCAATGTTATTTCCATCATATTTACATATGTTTAAATCAAAATCTTAGTACCCAAAGAGTTGGAAGCAATTATTATCATTCAAATAAAGGCACTGGCTATCGAAATGTAAACTGATTTAATGATTATGGTGTTTAAAATAGCAGTCAGGGGGCCGGCTGTAGCCCAGTGGATAGGGCGCTGGTTCACCATATGGGAGGCCCCGGGTTTGGTTCCTGGGGTCCTCTCCAAAGCGGGCAGACTGCCTTGAGAAGGGCAAGCCACTGTGGGCGGGGCAGAGCCACCATGGGAAGGGCAAAACAAAAGCCACCACCGGCAGGGCAAAGCCACCACAGGCAGGGCAAGTCACCCGCTAATGGAGCAGATCTGCCCGTGAACGGAAGCGGAGCTGCCCGTGAACAGAAGCAGACCCACCCACGAATGGAGCAGAGCCACCTGCGCGGTGACCTGACTCGGTGTGTCGCCGCAACGGGGGGAGACAGAGCAGACACAGAAGAATGCATAGAAATGAACACAGCAAGAGCAGGCAGAAAGGGGGGTGGGATATGTAACCAAAAAAATAAATAAATAATAAAATTTAAAAAAAAATAGCAGTCAGAAGTATGACTCGACTTTTTTCATACCTAATATTCTATCTATAAAACCAAACAGCCTCATTGCTCATTATAAAGAAAGAGAGTCCCTGAGTTATAAATCCCTTGACCTGATGAATCTCACTTCCTACATTCTAAATTCTGTACTCAAGAATTACTAACCTCCAGAAGTCTTCTAATCCTAGTAATTATTTTAGAAAATAATGATATGCTTTATCAAATCAGAGTCAATATAATATTGTAAACTTAATAAGAACAAAATGAGTAATTTGATATTTCTCTACAAGTTCTAGATTAGAAAATATTTCTGTACTCTCTGTAAAGTGTTTTTTAGATTTCCACATTAGAGTGGAATATTGGGTGAATAAAAACATGAATGAATGAATAATTTTATGAAAACCAGTTTAAAATAAGTTTTCTCCAATTCCAGCTACATAAAACAGCTAGATCTCCAACTTCAAGTGGAACACAGTATTTTTCATTAATTATATATCAGTGTAATTATTCCTTGTGTTTTCTATATATTTAAGAGAATATTTAACCGGATGCTTGTGTGTGTGAGTATGAATCCCCAAGCATGATGTATATATGTATTATATCCAGGTACCTATCCAGTTTTAAAACCATTCATCCTTAACATTTATAAAATGTCCACTACATATGTCAAAAATGTGGAAGATCTTTTAAAATTTTAGTGAAAGATACTCTTTTCATTCTGTAGCACTGTTCTCTCTTTTCCCCACCCACCTATCCCATAATTTCCTTACTTCAATCTAACTTTAGATGTTATTGTTCTTCATTAAAGCTTTGAATCAGGATAAGTATTAAGGCATTGATTCATGGTTTTCTTCCTCTTTATTTTCTCTAATTTTCCCATTGTAAAAAGGAGGTTAAGACTTTTGGAGAAAATTTTCCTTAAGGCAAGGCCAGAATAGAATTTGTGTAGAAAACCTTCCCTTTTTTTTGATTTGCTTTCTAAAGCTTGGAGTTGCTGAAGAAACAATGCTAGGTTTTTCCAGAAAGGGAGGACAGAGAAAGATATTGTATTAGTTAGCCAAAGGGGTGCGGATGCAAAATGCCAGAAATCTCTTGGCTATTATGAAAAGTATTTATTTGGGGTAGAAGCTTACAGTTACCAGGCCATAAAGGATAAGTTACTTCTCTCACCTAAGTCTATTGCCACATGTTGGGGCAAGATGGCTGTCAACATCTGCCAAGATTTCAGGCTTCTTGGGTTCCTCTCTTCCTGTGGCTCTGTTTCTCTCTAGGCTCGGTTGCTGTGCTCTCTCCAAAAGGCCAGCTGTAGGCTATCGAGGGAATGGCCCTTTCTCTCCATGGAGCTTCTGCTGTGTCTAAGGAGCTATCTCTATTCCTCTGTGTTCTCTCCTGTGTGTTCACTTCCTGGGCTCCTGCTCAAAACTCAGCATCAAGACTCCAAATCAAGTCCTCTGCTCTTCCATGTAGTTTTAACTGTGAATCCTTACCCACCAACGGGACAGGGACTCAACATCCTACTGACTTGGCCCAATCAAAGCTCTAATCATAATTTAATCATGCCCAGAGGAACAAGCCAGTTTATAAACATAATCCAAAAACTATTTTTGGAATTCATAAACAATGCCAAACTTCTACAGATACCTTTTAAGAGAAAGAGGGAAAAAATTATTCTGATACATTGGGAAGAGGTTAAATCTGTTGCCAATGGTTTCTGATCTTATCAGAGACTGAAACATGGTGCAGGGAATGGTTGGGAAGATGGCAGTCAGGAAAACAGCAGAATCAGCTTCTATAGCAGAGATGTAGAGAGAACCTAGAGTTCAAGGGACTACTGTAGGACTGCATCATGAAGATGTCAGGAACAACTTCGATGTACTGCAGATTGGAGACCCATTTCCCACTTTCTCATAGTTTCTTGGATTCTAGATTTTGGGCAAGACATGGAGAGGATTCCAACAATGACTGAAAATGGATTGTAGCTAAATGTTAAAAATAGAATAAAAAGAAAATAGCAAATAGAAAAATGTTTAAAATGCAATATTTCTTCCAGACCTCAACTTCGGTTGCAATTAACAACACAATTCAAATTCATATTCTGCCACCAGTCATCAGTGAATTTGAATAATTTTTTTCTTTGCTTGTAGAATGCTTATATGGATATGTAATATCAAGAAATATTTATTGGGTTTACCAAATGATCAAGGAAATATTTAGAAATATAGCTAGTAGTAGTAGTCATGTAGATAAGTCATGTAGCAAATCATTTTGAGAACAGAGCATAATGCAATATGCCAGTATATCAGCCTCATTTTTAAACTTCACTTAAAAAGGATCAGGCCTTCAGAGGATCCCTTTAAATATTCAGTGTACAAGTAGGTGCCATTTCAAGTAGAAGTGTTCAAAGAGTTTACTCAACATAACTTCTTGGAGATTCCAAATGTTACATATATTTGGAAATGGTGAAGATAGGAAGTAATACCATCACCAATATAAGATAGCATGAAGTCTTCTTATGAGCTTATCTACTTGGAAAATAGTTTATTATTCAAAATGATCTATATATATTAACATGTAATGCTATATATGGACTTCAAGGCATATAAGTAGAAGAAAGGCTGTCATGAAAAATTTTTGGTTCCTCATGTTAAAGTTAATGAGCAAACTCTCTATCCTAAGCAATAACACACCCCCACAAGAAAACACACAAACACAAAAACATTGATATTTAGTATCACAAATGCCAGAGGAAATAGTCCTGTAATTTATTATGAATTGTGAAACAATTTCCTTTATTAATTTCCTTATATTATTCACACATATAGCTATGAATAAAATATTATCTTCCTGTATTTGTGAGGTTCTCCAGGGAAACAAAACTGAAAAGTTATGAGGCTTGTTATAGGAATTGGCTTATTCAATAAAGGGGAGAGGCAATTCTGAATTCCATAGGACGGCTGCAAGCTGGCAACTCCAATGAAGGCTTCAATGAATTTCTCAGGAAAAGATGACTGCCATAAGTAGAGATAGGAATTCTTTTTCCTGACTTCTGAAATCATAAGTTCTCCCTATAAAGCTTTCAACTGATTAGATAAGGCTTCTCCCTTTATTGAAGGCAAGCTCCTTTATTGATTGTAGATATAATCAGCCATAGATCCAAATAACTAACTAATGATTTAAATCCATGAAATACCATCTCAGTTACAATCAGGCCAGTGTTTGCTTGACCAAACAACTGGACACTATAACCTAGCCAATTTGACACATTAGCTTAACCATCTCACCACCTTCTAATAGAGAGACAGTATTTTGTGTAACAATATAAATGTCTTGTAAGAGATTTCATAACTAGGAGGACAAAAGAACAGTTTTCTTCTCTTCCCCCACCTTTATCTGATTCTTCATATACTTTTCTGATATCCTATATATAGTATGTTCTTATCTTTTCACATTTTTCTCTATTTGTTGATTCATTTCCTCTTATAATTAAAGGCTTTACTAAGGAAAAGTATCAGATTCTGAAGCTTAGCCCAGTCAAGATATACGTAAAAAATATTGCCTATTATAAGCGATAGTCCAAAATAAGTTAATTTTCACCATGAAAAAAAAATGGTGACTAATACCATGTAACATATACAGTTGTAAAAGGATGAAGGAAAGCAATAAATCATATTTGATGTAAAACAAAGATATTGTAAGATGATATATAATATGAATCTTTGTAAAATGAATTTAATTTTTATTTTGTATATTGAATAGGAATCAATTTTCCATAGAAAATTCATGGTTATCATGACTGTGTATGTACTGCTACCCAAATCTGTAAAAACCCTCATTTGCCCTTTCACCAACCCAAATATTAGTTCTCTTACAAAGTTTTTCTAACCTCTTTTACAACAGGAAAGTTTTTCTGAGCTGCCAATTAACACTGATCTCTTCCTTTCTTAAATTCCATTAATGCCATCTGTGTAAATAGAACTTCTCATTTGGTAAGGCTAGGTATATGCTTTGGAATTTCTCTGCAGATAAAATTGCAAAAGGGATTATTTCTAGAATTTTGCAGGCCAAGTATACTTTTCTTCCATAAACTTAGAAAAAAACAAAAAAATAAGATAGAGATTGTTTTAGATCTATAAAAAGAGATCATTTATCCTCCCTAAATTTAATTGGAAAAAGTATATAAAGTATGTAAAAGTAACTATGTCATATTAATATGAAAATGTCTTTGTTGAAAGTAGTCAGTTAGCAGAAATTATCATTTATTTATACATGTAAAATTTATTGAGGACCTATTATGTGCCAGCCGTGGACTGGTCACTGGAGATGAGATGGCCCCTCCCTGCAAGAGCCTAACATGTCTACTTGAAAGACTGGCAGTTTAAAAAATAAATAACATTTTATTAAATGGGATAAGTGCTATGCCAGAAGATATAACAATAAGAGGGAGAAAGGACAGATAGCATTAATAATAGATCTACACAATGAAAAGATCATACCTGCATAATGCCTAGAAAAGCACGTCTCAAGCAGATTTATTAGAAAATGAAATGAATTATTCTAGGACTCTATACAGGGCCAGTGTGGCTAGATCTTAGTGAGTCTGGCAGATTGTCATGGTAAAGGATCAAATAATGGACAGCTTTTATCCTGGTGAGGAGTTTGATTTTAGTGTCAGCCACAGAGGGAAACAAAAGCTTTCAGCAGGTGAGTGTCATAAGGTCAGCTTCTTGAAAGATGACTTTGGCTGCTTGAAAAGAGAAGATAAGTTAATATTGCTATACTCTATGCAAGAACTTTTGGTGGCTTGGAATAGGGTGGTGCTAAAAAGATGGATAAAAGCGAATATTTAGGTAGATATATGGCTGTAGAAAGATGAGAAGTTGATAAAAGATGAGATGTGAGGGAGGAGGCAACAAGGATGGTCCTAGGTTTTGTCATTTTCAAATGGGTAGACATTGGTGTTTGCTGAAATGACTGTTTATAAAGGTGGGGAAAAATCAGTGGGTAGAGCAATTAAAGGTACAATTTTAGACAATTTAAGCTTAAGATCTTATGATTATCTTTTTCTAAGTAGAGATATCAAATGGGTAGTTTGATATGTTTATCAGCAAATCAGAAGAGACGTCTTGAATGATGTCAATTTGAAAATTATAAATGTATACAGAGGGTTTAAATTAATGTTACTATTTGTTACTAATTGATATATTTAATATGCATTGCTTGCTAAACACTGTTATTTTTTTACCTTTGTTATCTTACAGAATTTTCATAAAAACTTTATCATATGAAATCTATTACTAGCACCATCATACCAAAGAGGAAACTTATGTTAAAAGGTATATAGTAAGACTTCTTTTGGTGTAAATATCAGAAAATCTAATTCCAATTGGCTTAAACTGCATAGAAAAGTATGACACTGGAAATAAATATGGCTTATTCAAGGATATTTATAATGTCTCAGTAAAGTCACCAAGTACCCAGTTTTTTTTCATCACTCTATTAAGTTTTTGTATTATTGGTTTCATCATAATCATGATTTACCTTAAGATCAAAGAGAACTGTCAGGAACTCAGTCTTCTATGGTTAGTATCTAGCAGAGAAGAGAGAGCTTCCTTGTCCTAGTCCTCATAACAAAATTCTGAAATTCACTTGATTGAACTGACTTAGGTCAGTCAAGTATACCTTGAATCAATCTTTGCTTCCATGGGCTTCATGAAGGCCTCTGGGCAGCAAGAAGAAAGATATGTGGCAGGAGGGGATTCTGAGCTTTCTAGGAAGTGCTCACAGAAGCTGCAGCTGACATCAGAGTTGGGCTAAGGTGATGGGACACAGGGTTCTAAACAGAGTTTTCTCTAAATAATAAAAAAGAATTAGGGAAAAAAGAGAGGGACATGAAATGGAGCCAGGAGTCAAGCTAGTAAATGTATACCATGAAATTCCCTTCATTTGCTAAAAGTGGGCTCTAAATTTGGTGATAAATTTTCTAACAACCAATAGAAAAGTGTTATATAATCAGTTCTACAATTACAGAAATCAATCACAAGGCAAAATTAAGCTAATTAATAAGAATAGATATTCTATTAATTTCCCTTGTACCAAAAACAAAACCAACTCTTTCAAGATTTATAAAAACGAAGGTACTGAGTATTGAAGCCTGCCCTGATCAAAATGGCATAGTGACAGTTCAGAGCTCTGTACTTCCATCAAATCTTTGAACAATCACAAAGAATGAACATAAACATCATCTTTCTAAAAGCTCCATAAAACAGTTAAATTATTGGATTATACTAAATTGAGCACTGAATCAAGATAAAGGCCACATAAATGTGGTAGAATCTCCTGGTGCCCTGGCTGTCCCCTCACCCACCCATTGCTGCCTCTGCATGGAGCAAGGTCTTGTTTTCAGTGCAGTCTCTGGTCCTAGTTCCAGAGGGAGCAGAGTCATCCTTGTGTGCCTATTTGAAGCATGTATGTCTGGCCTAATCTGTCTGGCATTGGCCTGAGGGATTTGATGTCCAGGAACTTACCTTACATGTGGAAGGTGGCTCACTGGGCTATCCTTTAGGAGAACAGTCATGTCTTGCTGCCTGGGGCAAAAGACTGGTTGCTGTAGGGCATACAATGCAGTACCCAGGACCCTAAGGAAGCTTTCCTAGAGAAGAGATTCATTAGTATCTGTGTAAATGGAGGAATTCCTGGGGCCACACATACACGGCCAAGATACGAGACATGTGCAGAAAAGATCAAGGAGACCTTTATGTGTTGTCCTGGAGATAGTCTCTAAAATCATTATATGGATAAGCTCTAAAGGGAGCACTCACATAGGTCAATCTGCAAAGACTTAGAAAGGTGCTTTCACTTTTTCTTTTCTTATTTTTTATTAGCTCCTGGCTCAACACTAACTAGATACAAGTTTAAGGAAAGAAAGCTCTGTCACAATACTAGCTAGATACAAGCTTAAGGAAAAGACACCTAAGCATCTAAATTCCAGAAATAATATTTTAAAATATCAAAATATCCAGTTTGCAAAAAAAGGTTCCACAGCATTCAAAGAGACAGGAAGCAATGGCTCAATCAAAGAAGAAAATTAAATCATAGAAACCATCAGTGAGGAGGACCAGACCTGGAACATACCAGCAAAGACTTTTAAAAATGGTCCTAAATATGCCCAAGACCTCAAGGAAAACATGAACAAAGAACTAGGGGAAATCAGGAAAATAGTAGATGAATAACATGGAGAACATCAATAGAGTGATGGAAATTGTGAAAAGGAACTAAACAGAGCTGAAGACCATAGTGGCAGAAATTAAAGATTCCCTACAGAAGATCCACAGCAGACTAGAGCTGGCAGAAGAAATTATCAGAGAATTTGAAGATAAGCCAATTGGAATCATTCAGTCTGAGAAGAAAGAGGAAAGAATAAACAAAAGTGAACAGAGCCTGAGGAAATTAGTGGACACATACAATCATACCAATAATACTCATTGTGGGAGTCCAAGAAGGAGAAGAAATAGAGAAAAGTGCAGGGAACATATCCAAAGACATAGTGGTTGAGTATTTCCCAAATTCAATGAAAGACTTGCATATACACTTTCAAAAAGCTCAATGTACTCCAAACAGGGTAAACACAAATAGAGCCACACCTCACCATGTTATAATCAAACTTTTGAATGCTGAAAATAAAGATAATCCTGAAAGCCACA
The DNA here is from genome assembly GCA_004027955.1 of Chaetophractus vellerosus. Lineage (NCBI taxonomy): Eukaryota > Metazoa > Chordata > Mammalia > Cingulata > Chlamyphoridae > Chaetophractus > Chaetophractus vellerosus. The sequence goes on along the minus strand of PVKH010000020.1, from coordinate 5,837 downwards.
AGAGAGAAACAATTGGTCACATACAAGGGTGGCTCAATAAGTTGAAGTGCCTATTTCTCATCAGAAACCATGGAGGCAAGAAGGCAGTGGGAAAACATATTTGAAATGCTGAAAGCCAAAAAAAAAAAAAAAAAAAAAAGTCAATCAAGAACTCTATCTGGTAAAACTGTCTTTCAAAAATAAGGGAGGAATTAAAACTTTCCCAGATAAAGAAAATCTCAGGGACTTCATCACCACCAAACTGGCCTTCCAATAATTGCTAAATGGAGGACTGTAGGTTGAAAGGAAAGGACACTAGACATTTGACTGAAGCTATATGCATAAAGAAATAAAGATCTTGGAAAAGATAATGATATGGATAAATATAAATACCAGTACTATTGTTATTTTTCATTTGTAACTCCAGTGTTTTCTTCCTACTGGACTAAAAGGCAAATGTTTAAAATGTAATAATAAGTCAGTGGTTTTAGACTCATAATGTATAAATATGTAATTTGTGACAATAACTGCATAGAGGTGGGGGAAAGAAGAGAATAGTAACATAGTTTATGCTTTCTATTGCAGTTGTTAAATTGGTATCAAAGCAAACAATATTATTATAGATTTAGGATGTTATATTTAAACACCATAGTAACAACAAAGAAAATATCAAAGAATATGGAAATTAATAGAAACAGAAAATGGAATACAGGTTACGAAGGCTGAATTAATGCAAAGTGAGTGTAGGGTTTCTGTTTGTGGTGAAGAAAAAGTTATAGTAATGTATGGTAGTGAGGGTATTGAAACATTGTGAATGTGATTAATCCCGACTGAATGATATGCTTGTGATGGGATGATTTATGTTGTGTATATGTTTCCACAACTTAAAGAAAAGTGAAACTAAAGATATAATGAAATTAAATGCAATACATGATACTAGATGGGAAGCGGTCTAAGCATGGAGGAGAAAAGGCTCAAAAGGACATTATTGAGACAAAAGAAAAAATTGGAATATAGAATATAATCTTTATATGAATATTAAATTTCTTGTTCTTGATAACTGCACTTAGGGGGATTACATAGGTGAATATCCCTGTTTGGAGAAAATGTATATGGAAGCATTATGTGTTCAAAGAATATGGTGTGTGAAACCTGCTCTCAAATGTTCAGAAGATGATAGGTAGATAGAATGATACAGAAAAGGAGGCAAAATGTTAAAATTGGTGCATCTGGCTATCGGGGAATAGGAGCAGGGGTAAATTGGAGTTCTATGAATGGAGTGTGCATTATTTTTGCAACTTTCCTGTAAAATTGAAATCATTTTAAAGTTCAAAATCATGTACTGTGCAATGTAATCAATAATGCCTTCAATAATGTCTTTTAAAAATCTTACAGAGTTCCTTGTGACATATAGAGTTCCTTGTACAGGTCAATGGTATTGCACTGAAATATTACTCAGGAAAAGAAGTGTGTGGAGGACTAGCTAGCACTATTATCCATGTATGTAGCTTGTGATGATCAAAATTCATTTGGATTTAGTCTTTAAAGATATGGATGGGATTAAAAGCCTTTACACAATGGTTTGAAATATTATTTTTCTCAAAAGTTTTTGATGGCTCTTTGGGGTGGTGATTTAAATAATTTAAGTATATACCATACATTATATTCCCTCAAAGGTGTCTGGAGCAATCATAACCTAAAGGAGGGGGGTGAACAGCTTTTAATGAATATTTAGGTCAGAAATTGTGAGTCTATAGTACAATCATGCATAAAATACAAGATTCCCAAATATACTACCTTATTATTAACACCTTGCATTGGTGTGGTATATTTGTTACAACTGATAAAAGCAAATTTTTATAATTATACTATTAACAGTAGTCCATACTTTAGGTTGGGGTTCACTCTTTGTGTAGTGCAGTTACATGTATATTTAAAAAAAATTATTCTATTACCATATTTACAACCTAACAGTTCCCCCCTTTTAACCATATTCCAATATATATTTTAATGCTGTTAATTGTGTTCACAATGTTGTGCTCCCTTCACCACCATCCATTGATTCAAATTGTGATTGCTTAGGTTTTAGACAAATGTTGACACATGAGCAGTCTCAGAAGTATGTTACAAGGATGATGACATAATTCTAACTAAGTCATATAAAGAATGATAAAAGAAGTAGGGAGGTTTAGTTTTGAAAAGAGGTTCTCAGGGAGAAATGACAGGACTCAACAGTCAGCCTCCAAGAAGCAAAAATGTCCCATATGGAAGATTAATTGTGTGTGTGTGTTTCTAATGAGAAGCCCAATTAGGACCAATGTATATCAACTACAGGGAGATAGGTTTCTACTACCTCCAGGAAGAAGACTTACCTAAGAGCAACAGTTCCATATAGGATATGGGCTTTGAGAAATGTAAATAGGAAAAGATATTGGTGACAGGTGACTCAACTTCGGATGTGTTGCTGTCATAAGTGATTATAAGGTCCAGTAGAACACTGAAAGTCTGTCATTTGTTTAGCATTTCATGCTTCCTACTATTTTGCTTTATAATTCAGATGAAATTCACAAAACACATGTAATCACTTGCAAGTGTATAATTCAGTGGCATTTAATGCATTCACAATGTTTTGAAAACACCACCTCTTTCTAGTTTTTGATGAGAAATCAGCTATTAATCTTATTGAGGATCCCTTGTAAATGACTGGTTGCTTCTCTCTTGCTCCTTTCAATATTTCCTCTTCGTCATTGCATGTTGTCAGTTTGATTATGATGTTTCTTGGTGTGACTGTTTTTGGGTTTATCTGGCTTGGGGTTTGTCAAGCCTCTTGGATGTATAGGTTCATATCTTTCATCACATTTGGGAAGTATTAAGTCATTATTACTTCAAATTGTTTCTGTCCCTTTCTCTTTATCTTCTCCTTCTCGATAATTGCATAATGCATTTGTTAGTTCACTTGATGAGGTCCCTTATGCCCTTTAAACTCTTAATTCACTTTTCTTCATCCATCTTTAAATTTTGCTCCTCAGACTGAGTAATTTTATTTGCCAATTTTTCTGCCAATGCAAATATGTTGTGAAACCTGCTGTAGCCATTGGGCAGTTTGATACAACTATGAATTCCAAAAATAGAAATTGGATCATGCTTGTAAACTGGTCTGCTAATCTGGGCATGATTACATTATGATTAGGGCATTAATGGGTCACTTTAGTAGGGCGTTGAGCCCCATCCCATGGTGAGCGGAGGAATCGAAGATAAAAGACACGGCAAAGGACAGTGTTGGAGCAGTTTTGATGTTGGAGTTCTGGTGAGGAAGGAGAGAAGGCCCCTGGATAGAGATGAGTCATTTAGCTGAGAGCTCACATCTGGCCTTGTGGAGAGAAGTAAAGTCTAGAGAGCCTCATAATCTACAGCTGACCTTGTGGAGGAAACAGAGGCGATAAGCCCAGAGAGAAACACAGCCCTGGGAAGAGAGGAACCCAAGAAGCTTGAACCCTGGCAAATGTCGGCAGTTGTCTTGCTCCAACATGTGGCAATGGACTTTGGTGAGGGAAGAAACTTAGCTTTATGGCCTGGTAACTGTGGACTTCTACCCCAAATAAATATCCTTTATAAAGACCAACTGACTTCTGGTATTTTGCATCAGCACCCCTTTGGCTGACTAATACAACCCCATAATGAGTTAGTAATTTCAGCTATTTTCTTTTACAGCTACAGAGTTTCTATTTGACACATTTTTTTTTGAATTTCTATATCTTAATTGATATTCCCTACTTGTTCATGCATTGTTCTCCTCACTACCTTTAGTTATTTATCCATGGTTTCCTTCAATTCTTTGAGCAAATTTAAGACAGTTAATTTTAAAGTTTTTGTCTAATAAATCCAATGCTTGGGCTACTTCAGGGACCATTTCTATAAATTAATTTTTTTCTTATGAATGAGTCATGGTTTCCAGTGTCTTTGTATGCTTTGTAATATTTTGCTAAGAACTGGAAATTTTAAATTGTATAATGTGGTTACCCTGGCAATCATGGCAATCAGATTAGCCTGGTGTCATGGATTTCTGTTGTTTTTTAATTAGGGCTGTAGTCAATCATTTGTTTAAAGACTTTTCCAAACTATTTTGCAAAGATTGTACATGTCTTACATTTTGTAGCCACTAAAGTCTCTGAACTATTTTGCCTTTTGTCAGCCTAAGACCTGACAGAGACTTCCCTGAATGCCTGAATAGAATAAGGAAAGAAAAAAAAAAGTGTTATGTTCCTTTAATTTCCATGTCAGTTGCTACCTGAGAAGCCACTTGAGCTTGATGGGGTTGGAACAATGGCCAGCCTCTGTGTTGATCCCTCAGTGACCCACTGGGTAGATCAAGACACACTGACTCAATTTTGGGAGACAAAAGTCTTATTTGCCTTTCTAGGATTCAGCAATCCACACCAGATCACTGCCCCCACAGCTGCCTACCACAAGGCTGGGGATGAGGAATGTTAGCTGCTATTTTAAGTGCCAAAATTCATTAACGTTTGCCAGTCTTTTTCTCCATCAAGCACTCCCCTAGATATTTTCAAGTGTTTTACTAGACTGCAGATTTCTGACATAGTGGATTCTAATAATTCTTACCTGCTCAATAGTTGTTTCAGTGGAAGATTAGATTTTTGGAGCTTACTATTCCACCATCTTCCATGGTACCACTCTCCTACTACTTAAATAATAGTTATCTGTTGAACAAAATTTGTTTATTGATCAGCTACTATTTGCTACAAACAATTCTAAGCATTGGGGATTTAGGAGTCAATTACTTAAAGTTTACCCTATTTGAAAAGGGTTCTGGATACAGATTGAAAATACACAAATGTACAATATAAGGAAAATGCATAGCAAGGTGCCTTTCACATTGGCTTAGCTGGTGTAAAATATCCATATACCTTTGAAGAGTATGTGACAATAGCTGAATGCTCTCTTGCAAGGACTGCTGCCATTTACTTTCTAATCTACTGGGTTCTACCTCAAGGTTTCCATTGTTTTCATCATCTCCCCTTGAATCTTTCCCTATCAGGCTTGTTCCTGCTGATTGTATCTCAGATCCTTGGGTACTGGACACCCCTGATTTTTCAGTCTAGGTGCCATTTGAATTCCTATTCTGACAATACAGACAGTTGTAGTTATACATGAACAGGCAATAGAATTTAAGGTGGAACATAGTAATGCCATGGATGCAAAAGCAATCACTCAAGGTGGCTCTTCTAATTAGAAGCATTACATTAAAAATTCAGCTTCAAAGTTACCAAAGCTGCACGTCTCAAAGTGTGATCTGAAAGGTGCCTACATAATAAGGGCAAGAAATACTTATTTAAAATGCAGATTCCTGTTCACTCATCCCACAGTTGAAACTGTGTGGGTGGAGGCTGTGAATATCAGTTTTGAACAAACTCTTCTGGGATGCACATGTGCTCTAAATTTAAAGACCTGTTCATATCAAAGATAAGTATTGGTCATAAGACTGTTAATCAATACGCCTGTGACGTAAATTGAAGAAAGGGAGCCTCCAGCCATAACCCACTTGACCTATTGAGCAAGCCAGCATAGCCCATCCCCTCCCAAGAATAAACAAAGTAGAGCAGATAAGGGCCATAGACCCCTCCAAGCCCAAGCACCACCAACACCTCCCATATTCCAAGACCTCCTACCCACTTCCCCTGGCCATTTGGCCCCAGGCTATACTCAGTTTCCCAGTTATTGATGTACTATATAAAGTCATATCCATCCTCCAGGTGTGTACTGAAGCCTATTCTTCAGACCTCCTCTTTGGGAGAGCTTCCCAATAAACTTTCTGCCTGCAATTGTCAAAAAAAAAAAAA